>JADLZN010006066.1:30000-102500 GCA_018155175.1 Sinocyclocheilus anophthalmus
TCTCTCTCTCTATCTCGCTCTCTCTCTCTCTCTCTCTCTCTCTCACGCTCTCTCTCTCTCTCTCTCACACACACACACTCCACGCTCTCTCTCTCTCTCTCTCTCTCACACACACACATCACTCTCTCTCTCTCTCTCTCTCTCTCACACACACACACTCACATACACACACACACACACACCACACACTCTCTCTCTCTCTCTCTCACACACAACACACTCACTCACACACAATATATATAGATATAATTAAGATATAATTTCTGTATGTAGATATTGAGATAAATATCATGTGATTATTCTGAATTACTCCGGAATTGGGGCCGTCTGGTGATTCATACTGAAAAAGTTTACTATTAATAACACATACTGATAAACACAACAATTGTGTATCTCTTTCAGCTCCACCATTTACTTAATATCATCTCTTGTGCTTTTTAGATATATCCCTCTGACAGTAACGGCAACAGCTTCTCCTCGAGTCCCTCCACTCCTGTGGGCTCTCCTTCAAATGTTGCTGGTGGGTTTCCTGAAGGGTCATGTCTTTGTAAACGGCTCTGTAGTGCCATCTGCTGTGGGGTTGCACACGAGGCTGTATTGACGTCTGTGTTTGTGTTTTCAGCTTCTGCATCTCAGTGGCCCCAAAGGCTCTTCTCAGCCTGCGCCGTCACCCGGTTTTGAGCCCGGACTGCAGGCGCTGGTACGTTCCTCTGCATCACCGTAGAGCAGAAAAACTAGAGATTAAAAAACATTTCAACTAGAGATTTTACTGTGAGCTGTGTTGCACATGATATATGCATGTATTGTATTTCTAGAAACATCACACATGATTTATGATCAATATTTGAAGTACACATATAAAGACTTTTAATTTATTTAGTAGTATTTTGCTGTTTTTAAGAAATTAAGTTTCACTTTATGGTTCCAGATGTAAGCGGTTATTTTACACTTAAACATCCATAATGCTCCAGTTGAGTTATAGAATATAAGGATGACCCTAATACTAAGTAATATATAAATCATATATATATAAGATATAATATAGATATATATAAATGAAATCACCTATGAACAATCATACAACATGGATAAGTACATTAAAAATCACAAATATTTATGTTAATTTATGTATAGTGTATTTCATTTTATTATAAATCAACTTTTTATATTTATTTTACTAAGTTCAATGTATTGAACAGGGTTTCTAAGGAAACCTAACCACCAATAAAAACATTATTTCATACGTAATTGAATTATTAAAGAAAAAAAATGTTTTTTTTTTTATTTCAGCTAAGTTCCATGGCAACTGAAAAAAAAATGAAGAAAACTAGACGCCACACATAAACTACTAAATACACCACTAAAAACAACAAAATTACTAAAACTTTGAAGTTCAAAAAAACTGAAAATATAGAAATAAAACTGATTCAAAAATATTAATAAAACTATAAAAGTATCTCATCTGAGCAGCAAAATTAACATTTGTTTTGATGGCTGTTAATGGTCTTGACAGTTTTTGAACAAAATTATAGAAATGTGTCTAATCAGCTGATTAAAAATTTATTAAAACAAATAGGCATAAATCACATTTTTGCCTCTGTTATCTCTATTAGGCTCACAGAAATAACATCTTCGTTGCCAGTCTCTGTTGCATATGGTCTCGTTGTGCATTTGATAATCTTTGACTCTCTGTCAGCTTAAGTAATTTGTGTTTTTTGCAGAATAAGATGGATGACCGTCTGGGTGAAGCACTGCATGTGTTGAGGAATCATGCTGTGGGCACAGACATGCACAGTTTACTGAGCGGACATCCGGCTGGTGCCGCGGCTCTGGGCTCCATCAGCCAGGCCTTCGGGCTCATCAGCCGCCTACCGGGCCTGGTGAGTGTTTGTTAACGTGGCTCTGTTTCCAACCCTTGTGAGATGCCTGCTTAGGGCCCTATGAAATCTGCTTTATTTTTTCACGAATTTGCTCAATTAAATTTTAGTAATCAAAGCATGTTTAATCAATGAAACTTATACATGCTTACACATGTATAATTTAAAAACAAGCTTTACAAAAATTACAAATGCCCTTTGAAAGTATAAAACGTTTTACAAAGCATTAAAAGTTTTACAAAAAATAAATTTTTAGGGCCCTATGAAAGCAGTTTTATTTTTTCACAAATTCTGTTGTTTTAATTTTCTAATAGATAAAATATTTTTTTAATAATCAGTAAGGATGTGTAATAATTTGAATTCACAATACTTTTTAACAATTTAATTATTTATAAAAAAATAAATAACAATAATAGTGCCCTAAGAATTTATGCTTTATTTTTTCACTGTTGTCAGTTTTCATTTTTCTGGATTGTGTTTTATGATTTAATACAAATTTATGATCAAAAACAGTGTTAATCAAATTGATTATTAACATTGTAACAATAATTGTGCCCTATGAAATAGGCATATTAGACTTGTTTCTCTAAATTTAGTTGAAAACGGTCAAAACAATTAACTGCCATCAAAACTAATTTAAATGTTGCTGTTCAGCAAGAGAAAATGTAGTGAAAACAAATATTGACAATTTAACCGTCTCCTGCTCTTTCCTCTAGATGTCAAATCACAGTGATGACGCCGCAGGTTTACCACAGTCCAGTGCTCTGCTGCAGGGACACCACGCCCCCCATCAGGCTCCGCCCACTTCCCAGTCCGACACCTTTACCAGTCAGTGCTGCTTTAATTATAATGCTCATTTCATGACATTTGATTGATTGAGATTCCTAAATGATGTGCTTTGTGCAAGTATTTTAACTGACAAGCATGCAAAATGTTTTTGTATCATGCATGCTTTTCAGACACTACTTATCTGTAGCTCAAACATGGTGTTAGAAACGATGAGTTCATGGGTTCGATTCTCAGGGAATGCATGAACCGATAAAAGGCATACCTTGAATGCAATGCAAGTCGCTTTGGATAAAAGCATTTGCCAAATGCATAAATGTACGTTCATGAGTCTTGATCCTTTAAAGAATTACAGGATAATTTCACAGTGCTGTTGCCGCCGCACGGTGTGATCAGCATTTTCTGTTGCTAATCTCATCTTGTTTTTGTCTGTCAGGTCTTTCTCTGCCTCGTTCCTCCAGCTCGGAAATAAAGCGGGAAGATAAGGAAGACGATGAGAACCTGTCTATCGGAGATAAATCAGAGGACGAGAAGAAAGACGGAAAAAGCCACACGCGAACGAGGTACCTGCCGCCCCGCGAACCTTCATTTAGTTAAATATACAGTACAGGTCAAAAGTTTGGAATAATTAAGATTTTTTGAAAAAAGTCTCTTCTCCTCATCAAGGCTGCATTTATTTAAACAGTGAAATGTTTTTAAAATGTAAAATAACTGTTTTCTATGTGAATATCTGTTAAACTGTAATTTATTTCTGTGATCAAAGCTGAATTTTCAGCATCATTACTCCAGTCACATGATCCTTCAGAAATCATTCTAATATGCCGACAGAAAACAGCTTTATTTGCAATAATAATTCACAATATTATTGCTTTTTTTTTTTTTTTAAATTTTGCGTCAACAAAGGCAGCATTGGTTAACAGAAGAGACTTCTTTCAAAAACACAAAAAAATCTAATTCGAAACATTTGATTGCTAGTAGCTAAGGTTGTAGTTGATAGAGTTGCATCTGTAAACATTCGATATACTCATCGTTCCCACTTCCAGCAGCTTCCAATTGGTCCGTTGTAAAACATTGACGTGAGGTACACGTCGTCCCTGTCAGTGTGCCCTGATTGTTTTGCCTGTAACCCCTCTCAACCCTTTGTTCCTTTGACCCATGAAGTCAAGATGAAGAAGAAGATGACGAGGATTTGCCGATTGAGGTGAAGGCGGAGCGGGAGAAAGAGCGGCGCGTGGCCAATAACGCCCGTGAGCGTTTGCGTGTGCGCGACATCAACGAGGCCTTCAAAGAGCTGGGCCGCATGTGCCAGATGCACATGAACAATGAGAAACCTCAGACCAAACTGCTCGTCCTTCACCAGGCCGTAAACGTTATTCTCAACCTGGAGCAGCAAGTGCGAGGTCAGTGTGTGCGGCTGACCTCCGATCAGTGCTCAGGCACGAGATCTCAGACAACACGGAGATCCGTCTGTGCTCGGGACACCTGAATGGGTCGCAAGGGGTGGAGGATGGATTTGTTGATTAGAGATATTAAATGCTTGATGGATAAATGCATGTGGATTGAATGCATAATGTTCTGGGTTCAATACAAAATAGATTATTTTAAGGCAAGACACTACAAGCAAAAATGAACTGGTTAGTTTTGAGATTTTGAGCTTTTTGGTTTTTCATAATGTGTTTCAGACTAGTGGAAAGAAAACACCTAAAATACACATTTAAATGTTTATTTTATCTATTTGCGTCTGTAGATTTTAATTACAAAACTTAGGGTTTTATTCCTCTCTATATTCTGAAAGTTTTTAATGAGGGGTTTGTTCATATATCATTCACATTGATTTATATATCATTTTATTCCTAAAAACATGGCGAAAATGCATATCTTTAAAAGCTGTAAGTATTTTTTCCTCCACTTCAGCAGCACTTGCATACACCAAAACTTAGGGTTTTATTCCTCTCTATATTCTGAAAGTTTTTACTGAGGGGTTTGTTCATATATCATTCACACTGATATTTACACATACATTTTATTCCTAAAAACATGGCGAAAATGCATACCTTTAAAAGCTATAAGTATTTTTTCCTCCACTTCAGAAGCACTTGCATACACCAAAACTTAGGGTTTTATTCCTCTCTATATTCTGAAGGTTTTTACTGAGGGTTTTGTTCATATGTCATTCACATTGATTTAATTCCTAAAAACATGGCTAAATTGTGTTTTCTTTCTGTCTGACAGTATTTTCTAATTTATGGAGTAATAAAAAGAGAAATCCAAAATCCCCTCTGTATAAACCTTTAACTCTAATATGTCAACAAAATCAAACAAAAATTTTGAACCTGGCTTTATCCATTGTTCAGGAAAATCTATGCAAATTAGTGCATCTTTAACTAGATAATGCCTCATTTTCATATTTAAACGACAGAAAACTTGATGTAATTAATAAACTGAGGAAGTATGGTGAAATCTATTAGTTAATTGCTTTACCCTATTCACATGTGGTGTCTTGCCTTAAAATATGCCCTAGAAACAGCCTAGCAACACCCTGGCACCCAGCCAAGTTGCATTAAATTCAAGAATATTTCCTTTTAATAGTATCTTAGATTATACAAATTTAAACATATATTATTAAAATATGTAAGTTATTCAAATTGATCTTGGTAGTAATTCTTTTGAGGTACGTTATGCAGTATGTTACGTAAGCTTCCATCCTCCCCGCAGCCCACACAGGTGTCTGTTAAGGGTGATTGTGGGACTGTCTGCACTTTCTGTATCTGTGCATGTGTTTCTATCTGTCATTTCATATTTAGCACTCATCCCTTCCTGTTTTTTGTTCATCTCACCTGCTTGCAAGATTCATGCAACTAACAGACTCAGATTAAAGCTAGATGGGTAGTTAAAGGAATAAATGTAAATTGTCATTTACTCACTCTAGGAACTTTTTGAAGAATGTTAGTGATCATACAATGACTGTCAACTCAAAAAAGCAGCATGAAAGTAGCCCAAATGACTTGTGTGCATGATATTCCTATTCTTTTGATGTCACGTGATAGTTTTATTTGAGAAACAGACCTGAATGTTTCTCATCTGTTGTAGTTATCACATTTTATTCACACCACAACACTAAAGAAACAATTGTGGTGTCATGCTGTCCAAACTTGGTTGCAAACTAGAGTTATTTTAGCTTTTTTTTGTATGCTATTATAGTTTTTATTTTATATAGTTTTTTTGTTTTGTTTTCGTTGTTTCTTTTAATTTGTTTAATTAGTCATAGTTTTGTGTACTTTCTTTTTTTCGTTAATATATATGTGTGTGTGTGTATATATATTATACACACAGTATATACATTATATATATATATTTTTTTTTTTTTAATATTAAAATTTGGTTTAGCGTGTTTTATTTCTGTTTTAATTTTAGTTATTTTTCAGTTTTTATTTTCAGTTACTAATTCTAACACATTTCAATTTGTTACCAAGGCAATGTTTTAAAATTTTCTAAACTTCATTTCAATTAACAAAAATGTTTTAATAGTTTTAGTTTTAGTTAATGATAATAACCCTGGTGCAAACATGTCTTGATGCGACAAGTATGAATAAACACATGCACAGATGAGACTTTCAGGGAATGAAGGTTTAAATATTAGTCATTTCCCCTCAGAACATGATCATAGTGCACTAGTCATATGGACTACTATTATAACATGGTGCTTTTTTGTCATTTTTACAGTTGACAGAAGCTCATGACTCATAAGGGTTGAGTAAACGATGGCATTTTGATTATTCCTTTAAGAAGATTATGAATGCAACCGCCCATAATGCATGCACACATCCTGATATCCACAGTGGAGATCATCTAGATGCTTCTGTTTGTCTTTCCAATTGTTCAGTCCTTTCAAATCTGCCTTCATACATCTTATAGTTTTCTTTTCCTTCCTGTTTGACTGTTGCATGTCTGCTGAGAAAACGCTTTTTCAGCAGGCATTAACCCCGCAGATTAGAAGAGACGGACTTGTTCTTTTGTGTTTCCTTAATGTTTTACTCGCTTTGGTTTGTGATGGTCTGATTAATGCTTGCATGTCATGTTTAACCCTCTGTTTGCCAGGTTGTTTTTCTTTTTACCCATCTCTCCATCTGTTCTTCAGCCCTTTTCTTTGCAGATGGCCGCAGTGGTTTTTAGTCTCATGCTGCATAAATGCATCTCAGCAGCGGGATGCGTTTACAATGAGACAGTCGCATTCACCTCATCCTGTCTTCTGTCTGGCTCTCTCAGTGGCAGTGTGTGTTTCTGTTCGGTTCTTGGCAGAAGTCTTGGCAGACTTGGCATCTCTCTCATCTTGCTGTCCTCTCGTCTTGCGCTCTTTCGCTCCGCGGCAGATCCCACAGGCCTCCTGAAAGCCACTGACATTGTAATGAAATTGAAATTGCGTGTCCGGTCACAATTAGCGAATGATTCTCCGGATCGGTCGCGTCCCGCTCTCCTCTCCGCACCACTGGATCCCTCTCTGCATCCCTCGTTTAACTGGAATCAGTGCAGTTTTAATCGGACACTTCCAATTGGTCTGGAATTTAAAATGCAGCATTTGTTTCTTCTTTTGAAATCTTAAATATTTGTCTAATGTTTAACATGTAAAACAGGATTAATGACACTAGAGTTCTGCAGGGAATTTTTTTAGGGCATGTTAAAATTGTGGTAATTGTCTTTGGTGGAACAAAACAAAATTATATATACAGTAGTTAACATTTGAAGTGGATCAAAATCTTTGAATTAACAGTGTTTGATCACTGTTGCTCACTGTGGTGTGTGTGTGTTTGTGTGTGTGTATGTATATATATATATATATATATATATATATATATGATATTCTAGAATATTTAACATGTAATGAATATTTATTTTAAATTAAGAAAAGAATACAACTTATTATATATACATTAGGTAAAATATAATTAACAGTATATAAGTAATATTTATAATTGCCAGTAAAATTATAATGCACAAATAAAAGTTATTATATATAATACAATTGATAGTTATAATTATTAGTTATTAATATGTATTATAGTAAGATATATAATATTTAAATACATAATATATTTTTAATTCTAATAAAAGATATTTAATATACTATTAGTATATAATACATATATATATCTATTATACTATCTATAATGTATTAATATTTGATTTTAATTTAATTTATGCATTTAGCAGACGTTTTTTATCCAAAGCAACTTACAGTGCACTCAGGCTATACATTTTCTACCAGTATGTGTGTTCACTATCTAAAAATTATAATGATTTCTAATATTTGTATATATATAAAATTAATTTTTACCATTATGCTAATATTTAATGTACATTATCTAAGAAATGTATATCTAAACACTTATGATTTATATAATTATATATGTAAAATAAAAATGTATATATATATTTTATAATGTATTAAAATTATTAATTTAGATAAAATATAATTTTATATATTATATCTATATATATATATATATATATGATCTATATATATAAACACCCAACATGTGTGTGTGTGTGTATAGATATGTAGACAAATTTATGCAATTAACAGATTCTCATAGTTGCAAGGTTTCTTTCACTAATGAAGTCGAATAGTTATTTAGTTGTAGAATGGAACTTAATGAGAGGTAATGAGTTAACGAGATGACTAACGAGCGCCTGGTCGCCCCTGGCAGCAGCGTGTCGGAGGAGTGTCTGACGGTGGAGGAGAAGGAGCAGCGCGAGCGCGAGCGGCGCATGGCCAATAACGCTCGGGAGCGGGTTCGTGTGCGCGACATTAACGAAGCCTTCAGGGAGCTCGGCCGCATGGTGCAGCCGCACCTGAAGAGTGACAAGGCTCAGACTAAACTCATCATCCTCCAGCAGGCCGTGCAGGTCATCCTGGGCCTGGAGAGACAGGTGCGAGGTAGGACCAACCCCTGTGAGCCGCCACCACCGTCCTGCCGAGAATCAGCAGACACACACACGCGCTGTGCTGCTGAGAGCCGCCGCCTCTTTCCTCGCTTTGGCTGCCGCTCGCTGTGTGTTTGTGTGATGCTGATCTGTGTGTGTCTGATGCTGACCTTTAGCATCTTTCTGAACACGTCCTGCCTCGCTTAAAGTGATTTACGCAAATAGTGACATTTGCTCACATTAACGTTCTTAGCAATCCTCAGTTACGGTTTGAGCTGATTGATTATGATTGGATCAACCAAATGTATTAGGATTAATCTAAAAAAACAACAAAAAAAACACGTCTAAATCATATTTCACCCAAAAATAAAAGAAAACGGCAACAAGGCATTACCACAGTTCATGTCCAAAAACGATATGTGACCCTGGAGCACAAAACCAGTCATAAGTGTAATTTTTTTAAAATTGAGATTTATGCATCATCTCAAAGCTGAATAAATAATCTTTCCATTGATGTATGGTTTGTTAGGATCGGACAATATTTGAAAATCTGGAATCTGAGGGTGCAAAAAAATCTAAATATTGAGAAAATCATCTTTAAAGTTGTTCAAATGAAGTTCTTAGCAATGCATATTACTAATCAAACATTACGTTTTGATATATTTACGGTAGGAAATTTACAAAATATCTTCATGGAACATGATCTTTACTTAATATCCTGATGATTTTTGGCATAAAAGAGAAATCTATAATTGTGACCCATACAATGTATTGTTGGCTATTGCTACAAATATCCCCCAGCGACTTAACACTGCTTTTGTGCTCCAGGGTTAGCAGTGGTATAAGATCAGGTATTGTAATTTGTGGCATTTCATGACACGTTCATTTTTTTATTATAGAAACCGTGAATGTGAAGTCATACAACTTGATTTATAATTCTAATTATTCGTAAAGGTAAATGTCATTAGATCCTTTACCGTTTATTATGAATAAACAGTGTTACCCTGAGGTATAAATACTTAAAAATATGTACAACAAATTGTATTATATCCTTTTGTTATAATATATTATTATTATTATTATTATAGTAGTTTAATATTAATATATTACATTTCAATTTTATAATATAAATTATAAAAATGACAAAATATATACAAATATATATTTTGTTTACTATATAAATATATGATATTCTTGTTTATATAAAAATAGTAATATAACATATAATTTACATACATAATATAAAATATATATAGTGTATTTTATAGAATGAAAAATTATAAAATATATAGAATAACTTTTTAAATATGTATATTAAAACAAAAAAATCATTGACGTATATAAAATGCACGTTAACGATTGGTTGATGATATAGCATATATTATAGCATGTACAGAATAGTGATTTTTTACATAAAAATTGTGTTAATTTTTAATTGCATAATATATTATATAAAAATACAATGTATAAAATATATAAGAGTTAAAAATACAGTGTAAGTATGTCTTATGAGTCACATTGTGGTGATGAGAATATTTCTCAGTCCAGTAATTCTTTGTTTTTGGGATGAATTATGAGTCTGATGTGTTCTTCTTCACAGGTTTTGTTGTAGTAACTCGAGTAAATCACGTTGTGCTTTCTTCCTCCCACATGCTCTTATCATTACACATGCGTGAATGTTTGAGGAGCTTACTCTGACATCTGATCGCTGTCGCTGTTTTGTTCAGAGCGCAATCTGAACCCGAAGGCTGCGTGTCTGAAGAGGAGAGAGGAGGAGAAGGCCACAGGAGACCCGCAGATGCTGTCAGGTCTGGGAGGAGACGGACACGGCCATATCTAACATTCAGGTGAGCTTCACATCTGGGGATATGATGCAGTTGAATATTCATGTTGGGTTCATGCATTTGCCAGATGCTTTTATCCAGAGTGAGCTGCATTGCATTGAAATTTGATTATGTTTGTGTTCCCTGCGAATCAAACCCAGTGATTTTTTTTCTATGTCCTATGAAATCAGTTTTATTTTATTCCACAAATTCCATTTTGTTTAGTTCCAAATGTCTTTTTTTTTCTGTTTTAATTATTCAGGATTCTATTTTTTATTATTATTATTTTTTTATTAAAACTGAAACTTGCATAGTTTAACTAAAATTGCTTTAGTTATATAAACTTACAAAATAATAGTTTTTTATTTTATTTGTTAATTTTTCTGAATTCTGTTTAAATGGTTAAATTCAACTTTATAAAAGTTTAACAGTAATTCAATTTTATTGCCCTATGAAATCCTTTTTCTTTTTTTTTTTTTCCCCAAATTTCATTTTTTTTTCTGTTTTAATTATTCTGGATTCCATCTTTTCCATTTTATTTTTTTTTTCAGAATTATTTTTCGTAGTTAAAATTGTATTCATCTAAATTAAAATCATGAAACTTATTATAAAGAAATTATTAAAAGTTGAACAAAAAAATTTTTTTTAGGCCCGTAAATAATACGACAGCATTTTAGTGCCACGTTAAAAAATAAAAAAAAATCAAAGATTACGAGATTAAAGTCGTAATATTTTGAAAATAAAAATCTAAATGACGAGAATTCAGTCGTAGGAATTTTCTAAATTAAAGTTATAATATTTAGTGTAAATATATGTGGGATTATTAGCATCTTACCATGTGTCATATACTCACAGGGACAGTATGCTTGGAAATAATATTTCATGTCTTTTAATGCATTTATTATTTGTATTGTGCAGCCACCCAATAATAGCATTAAGCTTTGCGCTTTTGGTGCTTTTAATAAATATAAAACAAAGACTCTACTTAAAATATTTTGACTTTATTCTCAAAATATTACATTAGTCTCGTAATCTTAGATATTTTACTTTTTTATTTCCGTGGCACTAAAACGCTGTCGTAAAATTCTCCCCACAAATTATTCTTTTTTGCAAATTCCATGTTTAAAAATCAAAAATAGTATCTAATCAATTGAATTCAGAAAACTTTAGCAATTTAATGTCATTCTTACAATAATACGGCCCTATGAAATGTTTAATATTTTTTTGAAATTCTGTTGTCTTTTTTTAATTTTTCTGGATTTATGATTCAATATAAAATTATCAAAATTGGTGGTAATCATATAAAGACATAAAACATTAACAATTTAATATCTTTAACCATTTAATTTAAAATCTTTTAAAATGTAATCAAATGCACTTGCAAACAACTTGCTGTTTTACTGTTAAAAAAAATTTAAACACGGGATAAAAATGGTGTGATTTTTCCCTAAAATTAAATGTTGTGCTGAAGCAAGGACAAAAATTCATAGTTCATTGTTTCGGCTTCCACCACAAACGTTGCAGTGACTCTGAATGATTGAAAACCAGCTTTTACGTCTTGAACGTCTTTGCAAACTTATTTAGATGAGCTTCTAATGTTGTTTCTGTGTTTTTTCTCAGATCCTGATGTAAGGAAGCTCTCTGTCGACGTGGCCTTATCTTCCCGTTCTTGTTCCAGAGTCCAAACAACACACACATTCGTGATTTATATACTATAAACAGATGTGTTGAAGACACACAGACACACACACAGTAACTTCCCGAGCTGCTCTTGGTCCTCGTGACGTTGACCATCATGTAGAAACACATCTGCGAGCAATCGGACCGTCCTGCTGTTTGATCTGTTTGGTAGATTACAGTGTTCTGTTCTATAGCGCCCAGCACAACACACACACACACACACCACCCACACACACACAACACACACACAGCACACACACACACCCCACACACACACACAACACACACACACCCACACACCCACACCCACACAAACACACACACACACACGAGCAAGGTCAAGCTCCGCTCGGGACCAGATTCCCTTTTTTTGTATTCAGGTATTCAAGTTTGGCTTCTTTTGTACCGTTTTGTGTTTATGATGTAGAGAGAAATGTTCAGTTTTGATACGCAATGTTTTTGGTTCTGTTTGGGGATCGCCACTAATGCGTGAATCCCACAAAACCGCTCGCATTTCACCTCTAAAAATAAAGGAATTTTTTTTTTTAAGGAAATTAAGCCTGTTTTTTATGGAACGTTACGATTTTTTCTTTTTTAGTGGCCAACACATTTGCCTCCATTCAAAAATCATTATTTTAATCGACACCAAAAAAAACATCTCTCGATGCATTTTTTTAAAATGTAACTGATTGCATGAATAGTGTTTACTGTGTGTCCTTTATGCTTTTTTTTTTTTTTTTTTTTTTTGGTCTGATATTACATATATAGGATAATAACACAATACAAAAATAAAAACTAAAATAACAACACTTGGCATTAAGATACTGTGGAAGTTCATAATGATCCTAAAAATAGGCTTTAATTTTCTTCATGTAAAAGTACAGTTTATTTAATTTTATTTTAACCATTTTATATTTTATATATAAATATACATTATTTTTATTTTGTGAGGGGGGTGGACAGTATCATAACAGTGTATTTTGTTTTTCACTCTAATATCGGCGATCATCCCAAAAAAATTTTTTTTAAGAAAATTAAGCCTGTTTTACAGAACATTAGGTTTTTCATTCTCACATTTTTATGACCAACACATTTGCCTCAATTTCATTATTATAATGCACACAAAAAAACTAATGTAAAGAAATGTAAATGTAAGTTATTACACATTGAGAGTTTAGTTTTTGTGTCCTTTATGCTGATTTAAATTTAAATCATCGTGTTACAGTATTTTTACTGTATTGCATTTAAAAAATATGTAAGGATATAAGAATAATAATTACAAAAACACTCAAAAATAAAACACTTGGACACATTAAAGTAATGAAAAATAATGCAAAAGTCGTAATGATCCTAAAAGTAGACTTTATTTAAATTTTTTCAGGTAAAGTATATTTTTATTTTATTTACTTTATTTTTGGGGTGAAATATCTGACCGTGCTTTTATGGGATTCGCTCTAATATCTGCCACCGTTCACCAGAGTATACCAGAGCTTGCGTTTTTCATTGTGGATTTCTGAAGTATTGGAAAACGCTGGATGATATTTTCTTCTTTTGTGTGCATCTCATTTAGAAGTACCGAACCGAACCGAACCACGCGTATCTGAACTGCAGAGAAAACCACTCGGAAGCGTCTCTTTATGCAGATGTGTGACTGAGTCTGAGCATTTCAGCCGTGTATTATCAACACGTTTCTGAGGCCAGCTATCAATTAGCTTTGGATTTACGCAAGCCGGACTTTGAGTTTTCACCCAATGCAAACTCAATCTAACTACTCGGATAGTACGTAGTTAACAGATTTATTAGCGTCGTGCTGCGCATTTGATCAACTCGACGTGCTGATTCATGAATTTGCTGCCACTTCATATCAATATTTCTACACAAAGTAGAGAAAAATAGATTGCGATGGGTCTTTACAAGCCGACCCGGAGTTGTTGTTTTTTTTTGCTTCTTTTATAAAGTTCTGTTAAATGTTTGTGTTTACTTGTTTTTGTTATTATCTGTGTTGATTTTAAATGTTAGATAAATGGCAAAGCTAGTGCTGAAGTACGCCAGGAACAAATTGTGTTTCATATTTCTGTGCTTGGATATAATTTGTCATTTAGAGATGCCAATTTTGCGTTTAACACACAGAAACGTTCCTTATTGTTTATAAGGTGAATAATCACTGTGCCCAAATTTTGCAGAAGCGACAGTGGTTTCATTCTTGGATGTTTTCGATCCAGATTGAAAGGAAACAGTTGAGATCATTTTCTTTTTCTTCATTAGTACTAACATCGTCTTTTACACCTAAAAGATGATTATATGAATTATTCTTGTTTATGTATTGCAAAAATGTAAACTCTTAAAGGAGAGAGAGAGTGGCCTTCCTCATTCTCCGGCCGCGGGGAGTGATTTTGTACTCGTGCCTGCATCGTTTTGTTCAGTTTTATCCTGGAGGCAGTCAGGTTTTTATTCAGACGTCACGTCTTGTGGCTTCAACTTGAGAATATTTTATAAATTCACATGAAGAGGGACGTGAGAATTCCAGATGTATGTTAAGTGAATTCTTGCTCCTCTTGAGCAAATAAAGTACTTTCTTTGTAAACATGGATCTGTTTGTCAATTCTGTTCGTCCAGCTTCAGCTGGAGCTTCTCGTGTCAAATCTTGACTGGTTTTGATCAAGTAAGCGTCAGAATAAGTGCAGTAATATCTCCAGATGAACTCTTACTGAACTGAAGCAGCTCAGCTTTACTTGATTCTCCATCAATCATGTTTTAGAGTCTCAAATCTGATCCTCAGGATCTTTTGAGGAGCGTTTGTTTCCAGAAGCTTTACTTTCACTGTTCCTCAGCGGAGGAATGATCTTCTCAAGCCTCCAGAACATCTCACATCTTCTGAGGAGCCTTTATTTCTTCAGCTCTCAATCACTGCATTATATGTTTGGAGCATTTCAGCCTCGTCTCATTATTACTGGAGATATAGAGCCACGACTGATATTTAGATCATTTCATGTCAGTATCTGCTCTACTGTTAGAAAGATCTCACTGATTTACATCACAAGCAGCAGAATTTCATCATATAAATATATTAGGATCTGCACCAAATTGCATGTTTTTGCTCAGTTTTGGGCCTCGGAATAAAACTGAGGATCATATTCTCCCTGTATCGTGCTATATGAGCCATAAAAGACTGATGTAGGACATATGAGAGGCTACTTTTAAAAGATTATTTTTAAATTGTCCAAAAGTTGCGATTGACTGATAGATTGAACATTAGAAAAGATGCACATTATAAACAAGTTGCACAAAATACAAAAGATGCAAGAAATCAGAACGCGTAAATATGGCCAAATAAAGTGCTTTACGCTCAGGATGCTGCACATGCATTATTAGAGAGTACCAGTGTTGGGCGCGAGTTAATCTGTAATCTGATTACTTTTCAAGTGACTAGTAAAGTAACGAATCTGAGTTACTTTTTCAAATAAGTAACGCGCGTTACTTTGTTTCTCATGTATTGTCTGACAGCTCTCCTGTCCTCAAGTTGAGAGGAATCAGGAGTGAGTGCAGAAGCGTTGTAGTTCTAGACTAACTGTCCACATGTGTTTACTCATCACACTAGAACACACAAAACAGATTCGGTATACCTCAAACTTACTTTTTAGGGAGTAACGCAATATTGGAATGCATTACTTTTTAAAGTAACTTTCCCCAACACTGGAGAATACACAGCACTGTTAGAATATGGCATAATATATATATATAGATATAGATAGAAATGAATTGTGTTCGTACGCATCTTCTTTGTGACGTGTTACTTTAAACCTTTAAGACAGAAATAAAAAAGAAGACTTTATAGCGCAATTTTAAATAAAATAGAAATAGATACAATTGAAATAAATGAATTTATCGTGCTTTATTGTGTTCGTACGCATCTTCTTTGTGACGTGTTACTTTAAACCTTTAAGACAGAAATAAAAAAGAAGACTTTATAGCGCAATTTTAAATAAAATAAAAATAAATGCAATTGAAATAAATGAATTTATCGTGCTTTATTGTGTTCGTACGCATCTTCTTTTGTGACGTGTTACTTTAAACCTTTAAGACAGAAATAAAAAAGAAGACTTTATAGCGCAATTTTAAATAAAATAGAAATAGATACAATTGAAATAAATGAATTTATCGTGCTTTATTGTGTTCGTACGCATCTTCTTTGTGACGTGTTACTTTAAACCTTTAAGACAGAAATAAAAAAGAAGACTTTATAGCGCAATTTTAAATAAAATAGAAATAGATACAATTGAAATAAATGAATTTATCGTGCTTTATTGTGTTTGTACGCATCTTCTTTGTGACGTGTTACTTTAAACCTTTAAAACAGAAATAAAAAAGACTTTATAGCGCAATTTTAAATAAAATAAAAATAAATGCAATTGAAATAAATGAATTTATCGTGCTTTATTGTGTTCGTACGCATCTTCTTTTGTGACGTGTTACTTTAAACCTTTAAGACAGAAATAAAAAAGAAGACTTTATAGCGCAATTTTAAATAAAATAGAAATAGATACAATTGAAATAAATGAATTTATCGTGCTTTATTGTGTTCGTACGCATCTTCTTTGTGACGTGTTACTTTAAACCTTTAAAACAGAAATAAAAAAGACTTTATAGCGCAATTTTAAATAAAATAGAAATAGATACAATTGAAATAAATGAATTTATCGTGCTTTATTGTGTTCGTACGCATCTTCTTTTGTGACGTGTTACTTTAAACCTTTAAAACAGAAATAAAAAAGACTTTATAGCGCAATTTTAAATAAAATAGAAATAGATACAATTGAAATAAATGAATTTATCGTGCTTTATTGTGTTCGTACGCATCTTCTTTTGTGACGTGTTACTTTAAACCTTTAAAACAGAAATAAAAAAGACTTTATAGCGCAATTTTAAATAAAATAAAAATAAATGCAATTGAAATAAATGAATTTATCGTGCTTTATTGTGTTCGTACGCATCTTCTTTTGTGACGTGTTACTTTAAACCTTTAAAACAGAAATAAAAAAGACTTTATAGCGCAATTTTAAATAAAATAAAAATAAATGCAATTGAAATAAATGAATTTATCGTGCTTTATTGTGTTCGTACGCATCTTCTTTTGTGACGTGTTACTTTAAACCTTTAAGACAGAAATAAAAAAGAAGACTTTATAGCGCAATTTTAAATAAAATAGAAATAGATACAATTGAAATAAATGAATTTATCATGCTTTATTGTGTTCGTACGCATCTTCTTTTGTGACGTGTTACTTTAAACCTTTAAAACAGAAATAAAAAAGAAGACTTTATAGCGCAATTTTAAATAAAATAGAAATAGATACAATTGAAATAAATGAATTTATCGTGCTTTATTGTGTTCGTACGCATCTTCTTTTGTGACGTGTTACTTTAAACCTTTAAGACAGAAATAAAAAAGAAGACTTTATAGCGCAATTTTAAATAAAATAGAAATAGATACAATTGAAATAAATGAATTTATCGTGCTTTATTGTGTTCGTACGCATCTTCTTTTGTGACGTGTTACTTTAAACCTTTAAGACAGAAATAAAAAAGAAGACTTTATAGCGCAATTTTAAATAAAATAGAAATAGATACAATTGAAATAAATGAATTTATCGTGCTTTATTGTGTTCGTACGCATCTTCTTTTGTGACGTGTTACTTTAAACCTTTAAAACAGAAATAAAAAAGAAGACTTTATAGCGCAATTTTAAATAAAATAGAAATAGATACAATTGAAATAAATGAATTTATCGTGCTTTATTGTGTTCGTACGCATCTTCTTTTGTGACGTGTTACTTTAAACCTTTAAAACAGAAATAAAAAAGACTTTATAGCGCAATTTTAAATAAAATAGAAATAGATACAATTAAAATAAATGAATTTATCGTGCTTTATTGTGTTCGTACGCATCTTCTTTGTGACGTGTTACTTTAAACCTTTAAAACAGAAATAAAAAAGACTTTATAGCGCAATTTTAAATAAAATAAAAATAAATGCAATTGAAATAAATGAATTTATCGTGCTTTATTGTGTTCGTACGCATCTTCTTTTGTGACGTGTTACTTTAAACCTTTAAAACAGAAATAAAAAAGACTTTATAGCGCAATTTTAAATAAAATAGAAATAGATACAATTGAAATAAATGAATTTATCATGCTTTATTGTGTTCGTACGCATCTTCTTTGTGACGTGTTACTTTAAACCTTTAAAACAGAAATAAAAAAGAAGACTTTATAGCGCAATTTTAAATAAAATAGAAATAGATACAATTGAAATAAATGAATTTATCGTGCTTTATTGTGTTCGTACGCATCTTCTTTTGTGACGTGTTACTTTAAACCTTTAAAACAGAAATAAAAAAGACTTTATAGCGCAATTTTAAATAAAATAGAAATAGATACAATTGAAATAAATGAATTTATCGTGCTTTATTGTGTTCGTACGCATCTTCTTTGTGACGTGTTACTTTAAACCTTTAAGACAGAAATAAAAAAGAAGACTTTATAGCGCAATTTTAAAATTAAAATAAATACAATTGAAATAAATTAATTTATCGTACTTTTAATTTGGAGACTTTTACTCTGTACCAGCCCCTCGATGACGAACTTCCGGCGCAGCTCGCTCAGTTGATGACGCTACATCCGCAGTTTGCTCCAGCCGTCCTCCTCGACACACACGTCTGATCATGTTGGGCAAAATAATCGGACAGAAATACGTGTCTGTCGCGAAAACATGGTAAGAACACGGTAAACCTCCGTACAGCAAGAGGACCCTGCTATTTACTGAAAATAATGCGTTGGTTTGTATTAATAGTGTTGTCCTTGTAGCGAGCTGACTAGCCTGCTAAAGCTAACGAGCTCAGGTCATGATAACACACTCTTCAACTTGACCTCCTGCTGTATTCTTGCCTTTACCTTCGTCTGTTTATTAAACTAAATGGTCAAATGATTTGTAGCTTAGAAGAATTTGATAAAAGTCCACAAATTGAACATGCATAATGATTCTATTATGATAATGTTGTTGATTTCTTAATAGTATTCAAATAAGCATGTGTCTTTAACCCTGTAAAGCCTGACATGTGAAAATAGCCAGAAAAATCTTCTTTAAAAAAAAAAAGTAACTGTTTATTGATTCTTTAGACAATATATATATCTAAAATGGCTTTTTTATGGCTTGTATAGTCTGATACAGTGAGAATATGGAGACTTTTTTATTCAGAGACTCAAACTGAGCAAAAACATTGAATTTGCTGCAGATGCTGATATTTATAGGATGAAATTCTGATGCTTGTAATTAGGGATGTAACGATTCATTCAACTCAGTTTTTTTTAACAAAATGAGATTTAAGACAAATTATAAATTAAATGTGTCCTTTTATTATTGCTTGGACAAAATGCTGCACATTTCTTTGTGAAATTGAAATATAACACTATAATAATAATAATATACACCCACTGTATATTGTTGCTCTTTTGTTAGTTTTTGACTGCTTTTATTGTCCTCATTTGTAAGTCGCTTTGGATAAAAGCGTCTGCTAGATAACAAAAATGTAAATATAATGTAAATGTAAATAACAAAACTAAATTAAAATTTTAAAACAAGCCCCAAATCAAATAAATAAGTAACACAAATAAAATAAATCTCTTCATATAAACAAACTAAGGCTTTGTCTGTGCTCTTAACATTTAAAATTAGAGGCAACCACTGCGTTTTAATCACGATCCAAACAAAGATGCTGCATACATGCAACACGAGCAGTTTTTAATACAAATTGGATTGTATAATTTCGAAATTTGAAGCAAAAACAAAATGGTTTGACTTCAGTTTTGTGAAACTACACATAAAAATATCTGCATGAAACCGAAACAGCAGACGAGCTGAACGAGACGCAGATGCACTCTCTGCCAGCAGGTGGCGCTTAAAGCCTTTCCTCGTTTCCGCTGTAAACAAAGCAGCGCTGCGCTTATGAACTTTAATATGCATTATACAGAGGCAAGAGGAAAAGAAAAAATACCATCTAAACTTTTCTAAAGACAGTAAGTTCCCCTTTTTTTCAGGTAACCTAAAATGTGCATCATTTAGTTACATCAAGGGTCAAATCAAATACAAATAGCACTTTAAAGTTAAAAGTTACACTTTTTTGTGTGTGCGCTGTACAGGTCTGGTATACTTTGGCTTCAATAATCCAAATCCATACTATATCTCCAGTAATAATAAGATGAGATGAGATTGAAGTGCTCCAAACATATAATGCAGTGATTGAGAGCTGAAGAAATTTTTATGATATGATATAACACTTTATTTTCAGATGAATCTGAAATTTTTCTTGCATGACAGTATCTGTGTTTACAACAATCAACATCCTTTAAACAACAACATGCACTTCATCCACACACAAACAAAACACAATATACATTACACTCCCTTAAATATTACATTATGCCTTACCCTCCTGCTTACACTTCTACAACTACACCATGTTCACATTACTCTTGATTTTTGATTAAGTGTCTTATTCAGCTCCAGGATCGCCTGATGCACAAAAGAGTGTTTCAGCCTAACTTTGTTGAATCTTGGGACTCTGTACCTCCTGTTTGATGGTAATAATTCAAACTCATTATGCAGGACATGATTCGGATCAGAAAATATATTATTAGCCAGTCTTAACAAATTATTATAATAAGCTGAATCATAGAGCTTCTCAAGGGGCTGACTTACAATCCTTGAGCAAATTTTTAATTGATTGAACAGCTTTGTTTTTAGCATAACAGACAAACTCCTATACCAAATGGAGTTGCAGTATTGCAGTACACTCAAGAAATAAAGGCTCCTCAGAAGATGTGAGATGTTCTGGAGGCTTGTGAAGATCATTCCTCCGCTGAGGAACAGTGAAAGTAAAGCTTCTGGAAACAAACGCTCCTCAAAAGATCCTGATGATCAGATTTGAGACTCTAAAAAAAGATTGATGGAGAATCAAGTAAATCTGAGCTGCTTCAGTGCAGTAAGAGTTCATCTGGAGATATTACTGCACTTATTCTGACGCTTACTTGATCAAAACCAGTCAAGAGTTGACACTAAAAGAGCTTCGACTGGATAAAACACTCTAAACTCTCAATCAGAGACAGAAGGCATGCAGGAGATCGAGTGAGAAACAGGTTTAACAGCAAAGACTGATCATTTAGAGGCCTCTGCATATCAAATATGATCGCTCAGCTGTAAGGTTTGCTCATGAATCTCGTTCTCCAGGGTTCCCACGCTCGCCGTCTGGGGAGGAGTTGGAGGTGTTGCTCTCGTTTACTTCACTGACTGGAGGCTCATCTTGGACTACGTTCCCTACATCAACGGAAAGTTCAAGAAGGATGATTAGACGAAGGTTTGTCATGTTTACCTCTATTTAAACTTAAGACTTATTTTCATAATACACTACTGTATGATATGAAAACTTGTTTTTTTTACTGCTCAAACAACAAAAACTAAATGGATTTGAGTCATTTTTGCTCCAAAAAATTGTATTTTTACTGCTTGTCGGAACGAAGACAAAGTGACTTTTCGTTCACTGCTGCTGTCTTTATTCGCTGCCTGTTACTTACATCGCTCTCCTTCTTCCCGTAGGCCAGTCCTGCTGTAGTTTAGATGTGTTGAAGATGGAGACAACATGCATCCATCAATCCATCTTTCCCTCGTGATTGTTTTTCAGTGTGGCTTGTACTCATGAAAAGAGTAAAGTCTCACGATCAAAATCTAATGGTTATAAAGCTGTATAAATTATGTTTCTATAATAAAGCTTCATCATTTGTTTCCACTGAACGTCATCGTGGACCTGAACTCTGCTTTTTAATTCTGTCGAGATCTCCTCCTCATCCGCGGGTTACTGGTGATGCTTGTTAATAAATCAAAGAAAATGAGTTTGAGGTGTTTGTTATGCTTTATGATCACCTGGTATACATATGCACGACTTTACCAATATGAATGTGTGTTTACATTAGCCTGGTTCCTAAATGTAATTAAATAATTGTTTTTTATTTTCAGTTAAGATCTTGGATTCATGTGCATAGGTTTTTGAATCGGGCTTCAAATCTTCGTGTTATTTTAGTATCATTGATATGCAATTGTTTTTTGTAATATATATTTTTATTTTACATTTTTAGTCATATTGTTGTATGTCTTTTTTTTAAAAGTTTATTTAGTTTTAGTATTTAAACTGAACACAAAAAGAGAAATATTGCCTTTGCGACTAGCTGAAATAAAATGCATTAGTTTCTTTTTTTAATTACATTTTTATTACCTTTGATGTTATTTATTTTTGGTTTTATTTAAATGTTTGTTTGATTTAGATTGGTCACTATATATAATGAATTTAGATTACTGGTCTTTAAAAATATACTTTAGAAGTTTTTGCGTCTTTTAAACTTGATATGAATAACTTTCTTGACACAGTGAATCGATTCAGACCGAACAGAAAGATCCGATTCTACGAGTCATAATCCATCACTCAGCTTTGTTAAACGACAATCGACTCTGAAATTGCTACAGACCTCCCGAGGATTACAGCAAATATGTTGTCATTGATTTTTTTCTAGTTAAATACGGATTTTTGACTTATTTACCTCTCCGCAGATAAATGAACTGCGAGTCGACTCTCGGTTCAGAGAGTCGTGAGTCAGAAGCTCGTGAGGTGAGCGGATCGAGAGCAGCGCCAGCGGCCGCCTTTAACCCTAAACATCCACAGCTTTTCCTCCAGAGACTCCGGGAGAAACATGGAGAAGAAAAGGTGGGAGTGCTCGGCTCTCCCAAATGGTTGGAAAAGGGAAGAAGTGACCAGAAAGTCGGGCTTGTCCGCGGGGAAAAGTGATGTCTATTATTTTAGGTACTGCAGCGGGATTAGCCAGCGAGCCGAGACAAAAAACTGCCTTTATATATTAGTTAACAATCTCTAATCCGACCTCAATCGGCTATCTGAGTACTCTAGTGCGTTATTATTCCAGATTATCGTTGTTTGTCGTGCGTACGTGAAACTAACCGTGTTTTGGCGTCTCGTGCGAGTTAGCACTGAGCGCTAATCTGCGCTAGCGGCCATGCTAACTCATTGTTTTGGTTCTGTTGATCTAGTTTAACTATTGTTTTGTTCTAGTTTAAATTGAACGAATATTTCCATGTAGTCTGACTATCGTTTATATTCGAGTGTGCACTGTATTAATGATAGAAACTGCTCATTTAATCGGATAACACTGGTAAGTGATGCAGCGGCAGCAAAAGTTCAATTAATGAGGAATTTGTGATTATTAATAATCGCTTATTTATCAAGAGATGAGCTGAAATATTCAGTTTATGCAATATAGATTTATATAAATGTATTTGCACCATGATATTACGTCTGATACTGTCACTTTATTAGGGTACCAACACAGTTTTTAGGGGTCGTTTGTAGATATATATATATATATGCATGCATACATACACACTGCTGTTCAAAAGTTTGGGATCAGTAAGAGTTGTAATGTGTTTTAAAGAAGTCTCTTTTGCTTATCAAGGATGCATTTATTTGATCCAAAATAGAGAAAAAACAGTAATATTGTGATATATTTTTGCAATTTAAAATAATGGTTTCTATTTTAATATACATTAAAATATAATTCATTCCTGTGATGCGCAGCTGTATTTCAGCATCATTACTCTATTCTTCAGTGTCACATGATCTTTCAGGAATCAGTATAATATGCTGATTTATTATCAGTGTGGAAACTGTTGTGCTGCTTTATATTTTTTTGGAAAATATGATATTTTTTTCAGGATTCTTTGATAAATAAAAAGTTTAAAAATGTTACAACAAAAGTAAATAGAAATCTTTTGTAACAATAATACACTACCGTTCAAACGTTTGGGTTAGTAATTTTTTTTCTTTTATTTTAAATTGTTTTTTTTAAAGGAAATGAATGCTTTTATTCGTAGAATGTGTTAAATTGATTAAAAATGCTAATAAAGACTTGTATTAGAAAATATTTCTATTTTAAATAAACGCTATTTTTAGCTTTTCATCAAAGAGTCCTAAAACAAGCATCACAGGTTCCAAAAATATATTAAATATTAAGCAGCAAAACTGTTTCCAGCACTGATAATAAAGCAGCATATTAGAATGATTTTTGAAGGATGTGACATTGAAGACTGGAGTACTGATGCTGAAAATACAGCTGCACATCACAGAAATAAATTATTATTTTAAAGTATATTAAAATAGAAAACATTATTTTAAATTTGAATAACATTTCACAATATTACTGTTTAAATGTATTTTTGATCAAATAAATGATGAGCAGAAGAGAAGAGGACTTCTAAAATCGTACTGTCCCAACTTAACGGTGCTGTAGGTGTGTAATATATATATAGATATATATATAATATAGATTAATTATGTTTTATTATTATATTTGTAACATGCTAAATGTTAATGCATGTCTATCTTTCTTGTTTAACACTAGAATTAATTGTAGAACATGTATTTGTTGGGTTGTAGCTGACTGGTTATGCAGTGGAAGTGCAGTTGTCATTCTGGACAATAAGGGATATTTCTTGATCTTTCCTTTCCTTCTTAGTCCAACAGGGAAGAAGTTTCGGAGTAAACCACAGCTGGCCCGATATCTGGGAAACTCCATGGATCTCAGCTCCTTTGATTTCCGCACAGGAAAGCTGCTTATGAGCAAACTGAATAAGAACAGGCAGCGGATTCACCACGATCACAGTCAGAGCAAGGTAAACGCGTCTGACTGAATGAAGCACTCTGCAGTTTTTGCTTTCTGCATTGTGCTGTTGGTTATGTTCAGTGTTGGGCAGTAACGCAGTACTTAGATTACTTTTTAGTAACGGAGAAATTTAACACGTTAAATTTTCCAAATAATAATTAGAGTTTAGTTACAAGCCAAAGTCTCTATACGTTACTGCTGCGTTACATTGCTGACAGAATGCAGTGTTTTATAATCTAGAGATGTAGCACACACACTGTCGAGTCAAGTGCCAGTGGATTAGCAACCCTCTACATTGCGAGTAAATCACTCACATATGTGACTAAATCTTACTCTGGGCAACTAAATAATGTCTAACATTAGCCATTGGCTAATAACTTCTTAGATTTTACACGCCAGTATGTGTGAGAGAGGCGTTCAACACAGATTTTCACTCGATAAACACGCTGACTGAGCGCTCGAGTTTCGCTCTCCGTCAAGCGATCTGTACTATTTGGATGCGCTCGATGGATCATGTCATGTACTCAATGGATGCGCAGCATGTAGCACGCAGCGCACCTGTATTTGGCGCACCGTAAACTAGAGTGAAGGCGCACAACTCACCGTCGCTTTACTGATGGCGCTGTTTCTCTCACACATGCAAAGAGAGAGAGCGAGAGTCTTGCATACCACGCTGAATCGATGCGTACATGTAAACCATATTATTTGTTGTATTTTCCTGTCAAAATAACAGAGTTCATTTAGAATTATTCAGCTTTTAAGAACAAGCAGAAGATATGCCGGTTTCTCGGCAGTGGGCGGAGCTAATGCGCGAACAGCTCTCATTGGCTGGCGCTCATCTATTACCATCCCTGTTTTGATTTCAGCAAATCAGTTCGAGCGAACGCTGACAACGTGATTAATATTCATGAACCCAGCAGATAATAGTAGTAGTAGTAGTAGTAGATTTTATATGAAGTCATTACCTATGACCAATAATATCTTAAACACCACCACCAGTCCTAAGTTCAGTTAAAATGACAAATATGCATTCATTCATGGTTACCAAGTTTTAGTTCTAATCACTAGTTCTATCATTAAATAGTGCTTAATTATCATAATATCATAATATAATGCTTGATTGGCTGAAGTTAAGAGTGCACATTCAGTTATTTAAGAAGCTGTTCCATTTTACAAAGATAAGTGATTGGGTGAAATATGTGTGTGTGTGTGTGTGTTCGTGTGGTGTGTGTGTGTGTGTGTGTGGTGTGTGTGGTGTGTGTGTACTTAACCTTATTTTGGGGACAAATTTGTACCCAAAAGTGAGCAAAGCCTGACAAAATCGGCAAAAATAAATTTGTGGATGTCCTCATTTGTAAAACTGTTATAAAAATAAAGTACACAAAGTTTTTTTTAACTTTTGAAATTGTAAAAATGCAGAAAGTTTTCTGTGAGGGGTAGGGGTGGGTTTAGGTTAAAAAGTGTATAACTATCTGTATATAAAAACAATCGAAGTCTATGTAATGTCCCCATTTAGAGAGTAAGGTAAAACGTGTGGTGTGTGTGTGTGTGTAAAATGAGTATATAGTTCTTGTGAGTAAACAAAAAATTTACTAGCCAATGGCGATTAAATTGCCAAGGTGTCCGTAGAGGGTTGACGAGCCGCTCCCGCGAGACCCAACGCAACAGAGCGCGGCGTGGGACAAGACTTGAGTGCAGAGACTCGTGGTGTGTGTGTGGGTGTGTGTGTGTGCGGGGGCGGGAGAATGAAAGATTAACGGGGACTCCCGCAAAATAGAAATATCTAAACATAAAATATCTAAAAACAAGTAAATTGTTATACATCTATTGCACAAAAGCAACATGAACTAATATAAAATATAAACGATTAACAGGTGCAAGAGTATGCAGAGTTTCTATTTAGGCTATAACACGTGTTTGCAGCGTTGAGCAAAGCAGTGCTGAAATCTGCGTGCTCACGAATCCTCATTATAACACAAATTGTAGACATCATGAAAGATTCATTATGCATATATTTATTGTGTTATAACAGAGATTTGAGAGATTGCGATGAACTGAGATGTCTTTGAGATTATAAATGCAGCTCTTTGCTGGCATTCTGCCAAACCATGCACACGCTTGCTTTAGTTAAAAATAACAGTGATCTGTGAATGTTGATGCTTTAATAACAAATATTTATTCGGGAGCGGGTATGCTGGGATTTCATCCAATTTAATGGAGAAAAAAGTTAACGGTAATAAAGTACTTTTGAAATAAAGTAATCCGAACCGTAAAGTGAATCACTTTTAAAAGAGTAATCAGGGAGGTTCAAGATGGCGGCTTGAAGGGAGGCTGTGTAGTTAAGCGGTAGTGTCCCTTTGTTGAGTTTCCTACTACTACAAACCGCATATTATAATTTTAGCACGCTCATGTCTGGCGTTTTCCATTATGAGTATAAATGACTACTTTTTGAGGCAATCAGAAAGCATGCCACGCAAGAAAACGCCGATTGCCAACAGCTCCGATGAGGCCGATGAGCGAGCTGACGTTGCTAGCACTAACACGAGTTTGTCTGCATCTCCACTGTCTGACACGGTTGCGGAGATTACATCCAATATCTCGAAGCTCATCAATGAAAAGATGGACCCGATATCGCAGTTGTTACAACTGCATCGTTCTGAGCTAGATGAGCATGATAAGAGGATCACTGAGGCGGAAGCCAGGATATCTGCTATGGAAGACGTGGTAACCCCGATCAAGGCTAAGCTACAATCCCTTGAGAAAATCGTGCTTGATATGGGTGAACGGGCTGAAGACCTTGAAAACAGAGGAAGGAGGAAGAATATCCGCATCGTTGGATTACCTGAGTGCGTCGAAGGTGACAACCCTACGCGGTTTTTCGAGTCATGGCTCCCTAAGACTCTCTGCATTGCTTCGAAAGCGGGCCGTATAAAGCTAGAGAGAGCGCACCGATCACTCGCCCCCAAACCTTCCTCTACGCAGCGACCGAGACCCATCTTGGTGAGGTTCCACAACTTTCAAGACAAGCAGCGAGTGTTAAATGCCGCGCGGGAGCTGGGGATCAGTGGCTCCCCTCTGAAATTTGGAGATAGCACGGTGATGTTTTTTCAGGACTTTTCGGCGTCGGTTCTTCGCAAGCGTAGGATGTTTGACGAAGTTAAGAAACGTCTAAAATCCCTAGGCGCGGAATACAGGCAAATTTACCCTGCCCTCCTCAAGGTAAACTTCCGCGGCTCGGTGAAGGTGTTTCATGAGCCGGCTACTGGATGCGGAGCCCGTTGGTAATACTTGATCGCCCAACATGCATCACAGGCTTTCCAGACAATTATACATTGACGTGAGTTCAAATATTGAGAATTCTACTGAGATTTTGAGACATGTTAGCTTATTGTGTTTATTGTATTGTTTATTAAGTTATGCGGTCACTACCGCTTGACATTCTGGTTGGACATTTCCTCGTTTCCTTTTGTCGTTAGGGGACCTCCTTTTCACTGGTGCTATCGTTGTGCAACGGGAGGTAAAGTGTATAACTTCGTTGATGTTTAATCATTCCTGTTCAAGTTCTTTGTATTTGTTAATTTGTTATTTTCTGTTCCTTTTCTTGGCTCACCGCTTGTTTGTTTGGCTGACATCTACATCATTCAAATTATACATTTGGATTGCATTATGTTTAATATATACTGATAATGTTAAATCTTAAAGTTTGTACATGGAACGTTAATGGTATTCATTCACCTATTGAGAGAAGAAAGGTTTTAAATTATTTAAAAAAGGAGGGGGTACATATCGCTTTACTTCAGGAGACCCATTTAAATGATCAGGAACATTCTAAGCTATCACAGGGGGGGTTTGGTCAGGTCTTTTTCTCATCTTTTACTTCTAGGAGCAGAGGTGTAGTTATTTTAATTAAGAAAGGTATGCCATTCCAATTAGTAGAAGTTATTAAGGACACAAGAGGGCGCTATTTAATTGTGAAGGGGTTATTATATGGGGAAGAAATTGCTTTTATGAACATTTATTGGCCTCCTGGCCATCAGAGTGATTTTTTAACTACAGCTTTTGCCAAATTAGCAAGACTGGGGAGTTAAAACATTGTTTATTGGAGGAGACTTTAACTGTCATTTATCTCCCATTATAGATAAATTCCCAACAGGTAAACCATTATTATCAACTCAGGCTAAAACTGTTAAGGCTCTTTGTGAAGACTTTGACTATGTAGATATTTGGAGGGCCTGCCATCCTGCAGAACAAGAGTATACTTTTTTTCTAGGGTCCACAGTTGCTATACTAGGATAGATTATTTTTTTTCTCCGAAAAGTATGTTGGAACATATAATGTCTTGCCATATAGGGAATATATCTATATCTGACCATGCAGCAGTTTTTGCCGAATACTCCTTTGGGAAACAAAATACTAAGTCTAGTAGCTGGAGATTTCACCCATTCATTTTGGCAGACCATAATTTTATATCATATTTTACAGAGGAATTTAACTCTTTCATGTCCATTAATTCTGCCTCAACTGAAGACCCATCTTTATTATGGGAAACAGCCAAAGCCTTTTCTAGAGGCCTTATTATAGCATATACACTAAGTAAAAGGCGCAGACAAGCCAAACAAAAAGAGATCTTAGAATCTAAGCTGAAGGATGCCGAGAGATTATACATTAAAAAACCATCCCCTGGTAAAATGAAGGAAATCTCTGCGCTTAGATCTGCTTTAGATTCTCTCTTAACAAAACAAGCAGAAGTGAAAATTCGTTTTGCTAAACAGAAAATATATGAGCATGGGGATAAAGTGGGGAAATATTTAGCATACCTAACAAAGAAAAAATCAGACTCCCAATCTATTCTGTCTATTGTGGATAGTAGTGGTAAACGCTTTTTAGACAGTTTATCTATTAATAATACATTTAAAGAATGGTTTGAGAATTTATATAAATCAGAATTAGAAGGGGATACAACACAGTCCACAGAGCTTTTCTTTTCCACCCTCAATCTTCCCACCTTATCAGAGGATCAGACCTCCTTCCTCAATGCCCCTATATCTAAAAAGGAAGTTCTAGAAGCCATAAAGAGTTTGCAATCTGGAAAAGCACCTGGCCCAGATGGGCTTAGTAGTGAATTTTAAAAAGAATTTAAAAATGTATTAGTTGACCCATTACTAAATATGCTCAATGACTCATTCTTAAAAGGCCATTTACCACAGTCCCTGAGAGAGGCAAATATATCCTTAATTTTAAAAAAGGTAAGCAAGCAGAGGACTGTTCATCATATCGACCTATTTCTCTGCTGAATGTAGATCTGAAGATTCTTTCTAAAATCCTAGCAACACGGTTAGAAGGCCTTCTCCCTGCTCTAGTAAAGGATGACCAGACAGGCTTTATTGTAGGACGCAACTCTGTCAATAATATGCGTCGCCTGTTGAATGTGATACAGTTTGCTAAACAGCAGTCAATAGATGGTCTTGTGATCTCTCTAGATGCAGAGAAGGCGTTCGATCGCATCGAATGGCCCTATTTATTTCATACGTTACATAAATTTGGTCTTGGTGAGCACTTTATTAAGTGGGTCAAGTTATTGTATAATGAAACTCTTAGTGCCGTGCTCACTAATGGATGTCGCTCCTCTACATTTAAGGTCGGGAGAGGGACGAGACAAGGCTGCCCTCTTTCACCTCTTTTATTTGCTTTGATAATTGAACCGTTGGCAGAAGCTATAAGAACAAATACTAAAATTTGTGGGCTACCAGTAGCGAACAATCAACATAAGATTGCCCTATATGCCGACGATATTTTGATATTCATGGTGAATCCTGATACCTCTACCTCAGCTCTTTTAGACACTATTGACAAATTCGGCACTTTTTCAGGATATAGAATTAATTATCATAAGTCAATGGCAATGCCTATAGGTGGCTTAAAACAAATACCCCAAACATTACCACCCTTCCCATTTAGATGGGCCCCTGAGGGTTTAATATACTTAGGCATTAATGTTACCCCCTCCTTTGAGCAGATGTATAAAGTAAACTTCCTTCCACTTTTTGAACGTATTCGGATGGATTTAGAAAGGTGGAATGCCCTTCCTATTTCTTGGCTGGGGCGGATCTCCCTTCTGAAGATTAATATTTTTCCAAGATTACTTTACCCCATTCAAATAATTCCAATAAATTTCACTCATAAAACCATTAGGAAATTGAAGGGTTTGTTTAGTTCCTTTATATGGGCTAAAAAAAAGCACGTATTAAAATTTCAACTTTAATGCTCCCATCTTCAGACAGAGGTCTCGACCTTCCAGATATTCGGAGATATCAGTTAAGTGTTCACCTACGTTACATCTCTGATTGGGTACATAGAGGGTCCAGAACAGTGTGCTTTGATATTGAAAGTTCACTCAGTAAACTTCCTTTAGTAAATTAGCTTTTTCTTAAAAAGTTTAAATCCTTAAAAGTCGCTTGTAGTAACCCTATCAAAATTTGTGCTATCAAGGCATGGCAGTTTATTAGACGTTTGGAGGGTCGACCCCGACTCACCTCAACTTTTACTCCTATTTGTGATAACTACGACTTCCTGCCAGGGACTGTAGACCCACATTTTCAAGTTTGGGCACATAAAGGTCTCACCACTCTGCATGATTTATTTGATGCGGACGTTTTAATGTCATTTGACCAATTAGTCATCAAGTATAATATTCCACGACAGGATTTTTTTTGTTATTTACAATTAAGGGACTTTGTGAAAAAGGACACTACTTTGCTCACAAACCAGGACATTTCGGCTGTGGAGAGACAGCTTTTTTCACAAATTAACAGTTCTACAAGTTCTTTTTATAAGGTCCTAAAGGATTGTGGCTCTTCAAATACGGACTCCCTGAAAAGGACATGGGAAAGGACACTTGATATACAAATCACAGACGATCAATGGGAGGAAGCATGGAAGAATGCAGGGACCCTAAGCATATGTAATAAAGTAAAAGCAATGCAGTTGAAAATTTTGCACAGAGCACATATCTCTCCTTCACGGAGGCACAAGTTTAAGGATGACTGCTCGCCAATGTGCCTGAAATGTAAAACAGAGGAAGGAGATCTTATTCACTGTTTCTGGTTTTGTAGGGAGATTCAGAAGTTTTGGGCTATGGTTGAAAAAGAACTTAATGTTATTTTATCTATTAATATTGGCTGTGGTCCAAAACATATGTTGCTTGGAATATATGATGACATTAGTGTAGACAAACATAAAAAGACACTTTGCAAGTTCCTAACATTTTGTGCAAGAAAATGTATTCTTTTGAACTGGTTAATGGATAAAGCCCCTTCTAGGGCACTATGGCACAGGGTTATACTGGAATACGTATCGCTAGACTACTTAACCTGTGCTTTTTATAGTAAGAATGCTATATTTCATAGAAGGTGGGACCCATTTTTAATATATATGGGCTTAGATATATCATCCATTCTTATTAGAGGGTTTGTTTAATGAGGTTTAAATATGCGGGACATGTTGGAGTACAAATGTGTAAGGCATATTGTTGGTACGATTGTCAATATTTCATTTCATTCTCAAATTGATTTAATGGAGTGGTGAGCCATAAATTATTTTTAGTTTTTTTTTTTTTTTTTTTTTTCTTGTTCGATTTTGTTATGTTTGTAATGTTTGAAAATAATAAAATATATGATACAAAAAAAAAAAAAAAAGAGTAATCAGTAATTGATTACATTTTCAGAGTAATTTGCCCAACACTGGTAATGTTTTTGTCCGGATGCCTGTTTTCAGGGTAAACCTGATCTGAACACGTCACTGCCGGTCCGACAGACGGCGTCCATCTTTAAACAGCCCGTCACCAAGGTCACAAATCACCCCAGCAACAAGGTTAAAACAGACCCTCAGAAAGCTGTCGAGCAGCCCAGACAGGTGAACATCACATCTGCTGCAGCTGTTTACAAAGGAAATGTATATTCAAAAACTTTGGGTCGATAAGTTTTTATAAGGTTTTGAAAGGTCTCTCTGATCACAGAGGCTGCATTTATTTGATTTAAAAAAAAAAAAAGTACAATTTTGAAATATTATTAGTTTAAAACGGCTGTTTTCTGTGTGAATATGTGTTAAACTGTAATGTATTTCTGTGATGCGCAGCTGTATTTTAAGCATCATTACTCCAGTCTCCAGTGTCACAAAATCCTTCACAAATCATTCTAATATTCTGATTTACTGCTCGAGAAACATTTCTGATTATTATCAATGTTGAAAACAGTTGCGCTCCACAATATTTTTGTGGAAACTGTGATGCATTATATTTTTCATGATTCACAGATGAATAGAAAATTCAAAAGAGCAGTATTTATTTGAAATGAAAATCTTTTGTAACATTATAAATGTCTTTACTACGGAAGCCAGGTTCTGCCACAGGATAAACAAAAAATTGAAAGGTAATTGAGACTTTTTATCTTGCAATTTTTTCAGAATTGCAAAAAAAAAAAAAAAAAAAAAAAAGATTGTGATTTTGGATATAAAGTGGCAATTACCTTTTTTAAAAAATGTTTATCTGTGGGGGAAGCATGGATTTCCATAACTTTATCACTTTTGATCAATTGAATGTGTCCTATCTAAATAAAAATATTTCTTAAAGCAAAAAAAACATCTTACTGACCCCAAACTTTACTAATAATGACTGCAGCTGTCAAGCTCCAAAAAGATATAAAAACCATAAAACATCAGTCCAGTCAATTAGTTCCTGTGATGCAAACATGAAATCATTTTTGGTCTGTTTATTTCCCAGCTGTTCTGGGAGAAAAAGCTGAGTGGACTCAACACTTACGATATCGCAGAGGAGCTGGTGAAGACCATGGATCTTCCTAAAGGATTGCAAGGTGAGCATGGAGGAGCAGCTCTCATACACACTGAATGAAATGAAATGGTTAGACTGAATACTGCAGTGTTGGGGTTGTAAGCTGTTTGATGTTTCAATGGGCAGGTGTGGGTCCGGGTTACACAGGTAACACGCTGCTGTCGGCTCTAGCAAGCGCCCTGCACACCAGCTCGGCTCCCATCACGGGTCAGCTGTCCGCCGCGGTGGAGAAGAACCCCGGAGTCTGGCTCAACACCACACAGCCTCTGTGCAAAGCCTTCATGGTGACGGATGAAGACATCAGGTACGAGCTGACACTCCACAGTGTTTGTAGCGAAGCAGAGCTGTCCAGTTCAGCAGAGTTTAGCTCTAGACTAGGGCTGAACAATTTTGGAAAATCTAATTGCGATATTTTTTTTTTTTTACCAATATTGCGATTTAATATGCAATTATTTTTTTAAAGCTCTTTATGTTCTGTATTATTCAACAAAGACAAGCTATAAATCATTGTATAGTATGACCAACACAATATTAGATAGATTAAACATACGTGGGTACGGAAATATTCAACACCCCTTAAATTTTTCTCTCTTTGTTATATTGCTGCCATTTGCTAAATCATTTAAGTTAATTTTTTTCCTCATTAATGTACACCATATTGACAGAAAAACACAGAGTTGGTGACATTTTTGCAGATTTATTAAAAAGAAAAAACTGAAATATCACATGGTCCTAAGTATTCAGACCCTTTGCTCAGTATTTAGTAGAAGCACACTTTTGATCTAATACAGCCATGAGTCTTTTTGGGAAAAGATGCAACAAGTTTTTCACACCTAGATTTGGGGATCCTCTGCCATTCCTCCTTGCAGATCCTCTCCAGTGCTGTCAGGTTGGATGGTAAACATTGGTAGACAGCCATTTTTAGGTCTCTCCAGAAATGCTCAATTGGTTTAAGTCAGGGCTCTGGCTGGGCCATTCAAAAACAGTCACAGAGTTGTTGTGAAGCCACTCCTTCATTTTTTAGCTGTGTGCTTAGGGTCATTGTCTTGTTGAAGGTAAACCTTCGGCCCAGTCTGAGGTCCTGAGCACTCTGGAGAAGGTTTTCGTCAGGATATCCCTGTACTTGGCCGCATAAATCTTTCCCTCGATTGCAACCAGTCGTCCTGACCCTGCAGCTGAAAAACACCCCCACAGCATGATGCTGCCACCACCATGCTTCACTGTTGGGAGTGTATTGGACAGGTGATGAGCAGTGCATGGTTTTCTCCACACTTACCGCTTAGAATTAAGGCCAAAAAGTGCTATCTTGGTCTCATCAGACCAGAGAAATCTTATTTCTCACCATCTTGGAGTCATTCAGGTGTTTTTTAGCAAACTCCATGCGGTTTTTCATGTGTCTTGCACTGAGGAGAGGTTCCGTCGGGCCACTCTGCCATAAAGCCACGACTGGTGGAGGGCTGCAGTGATGGATGACTTTCTACAACTTTCTCCAATCTCCCGACTGCATCTCTGGAGCTCAACCACAGTGATCTTTGGATTCTTCTTTACCTCTCTCACCAAAGCTCTTCTCCCCCGATAACTCGACGGGCCAGCTCTAGGAAGGGTTCTGGTCGTCCCAAACGTCTTCCCTTTAAGGATTATGGAGGCCACTGTGCTATTAGGAACCTTAAGTGCAGCAGAAATTTTTTAGTAACCTTGGCCAGATCTGTGCCTTGCCCCAATTCTGTCTCTGAGCTCTTCAGGCAGTTCCTTTGACCTCATGATTCTCATTTGCTCGGACATGCACTGTGAGCTGTAAGGTCTAATATAGACAGGTGTGTGGCTTTCCTAATCAAGTCCAATCAGTATAATCAAAACAGCTGGACTCAAATGAAGGCGTAGAACCATCTCAAGGATGATCAGAAGAAATGGACAGCACCTGAGGTAAATATATGAGTGTCACAGCAAAGGATCTGAATACTTAGGACCATGTGATATTTCAGTTTTTCTTTTTAATAAATCTGCAAAAATTTCAAAAATTCTGTGTTTTTCTGTCAAAATGGAGTGCTGTGTGTACATTAATGAAGAAAAAAAATTAACTTAAATGATTTTAGCAAAATGGCTGCAATATAAAAACGAGTGAATATTTAACGCGGTCTGAATAATGTTCAGTACACACGTAATGTTCTGTTCTGTAGGCTATATGTCAATGAAATAGGTGCTGCCTGAATTGAATAAATGAACATTTTATTTAACAACTACATCACAGTATATTGACTATTTGTTGAACTTCCCACCTTGTAAGCATGTAATAATGTTTAAATAAGCCGGTGTTTTGTAAACATTAATCAGAATGAGCTTATTGCCAGGTATGTTTACACATACAAGGATTTTGTTTTTGTGACAGAAGCATCCACATTGTAACAGAATGACAGCGACAGAACAAAAAAACACAGATAATAATAAAAAAAAAAAAAAAAAAAAAAATTAGGAAAACAATATATAAATTGACAGTTGTATGTACAGGTATATTTTGTGCAAATTTGAGGTGTAGACTGAGTGTGTGTGTTAGATACATAAGTGTATGAGTGAATAAATAGTGTGTGGTCCACAGTTATTGTCAAGTGGAAAGTCAGTAACAAATCACACAAAATAAAGTAGATTGCAGAAATATAAAAAAAAATCTGTTGCTTTACCACACAACTTAAGGTAATTCAAAGTCACTGTAATAAACAAATGTAAACATGTGCACTGCACTTTTTAAAACACTGTCTGTTAACTTTAGACCAGTGGTTCTCAAACTTTTTTGGTCGCGCCCCCTTTAAACCTATAAAAAAAATCTGCCCCCTTTCCCGAATCCCCATCCCACATCAGACTACCAAATAATTTCCCAAACTGAAAACTAAGGGAAAAAACACAGGCCATCACTTGAAACATTGAAAAATCAGATAAGAGAGAATAACATTAATATTATTCTCTCTGTTATTTATGTATTTTTTGTGGGTTTCTTGCTGTCTGTTAATGCATAGGACATACACAGGCTTTCCTCCTCACCAACGACATTAAACACCGTGTCTACACCGGACGCGAGCGGCAAAATACAGTAGAACCCATTATAATCAGTGACGCTGTGTACACTGGATGCAGTGCGACACGACAAAACCCAACATTAAACTGATGCCATGTTCTATTTATGACGTACTGACACAAAATTAAAATGATTGCAACAGTTGCTTTGTCGCGTCCAGTGTAGAGCTGTTGCGCTGCGACAACTGTAGCGTGCGGTATAGACAGTGAGTGAAGCCGAGAGCAAGATGTGTCTCGTCATATTTTCTGCATTTAGCTTTTAAACGACCAGCACCTGCCTGGGTCTGTGCGACTTCATCTATGGCTTTTCTCTTCGCTTTCACAAACCGATCCATATCCCATTCTAAGTTACGTCCTTTGGCTGTTAACCGTTTTATTTCTTTTCTTTTTCTGCTGATGGCCCGCACTCGACTTGAAGCAGCACTGCTTAGACCGATGGGTGTGTGATCAAAGTACTGCGAGAGCTATAATAGAGCTTGGATCGTCCCAGCTTTCTCGCGCGAACTGTGATGTCATACACCGATCGATCTTTAAGTCGAACACACCTTTTTACTCTCGCGTGTCACGTGACCGACTGTAATCGCAGCCTCTGCGATTGAAAAATCGATTTTTTTTCATATCGCGATATTATCGCAAATGCAATTAATCATTCAGCCCTACTCTAGACCTAATTAAACCAGCTGATCACGGTCTGCAGGATCACTAGAAACTCCCAAGCAGGCGTGTTGAAGCTAAACTGTGCAGGAAAGTGGGCCTTAAGGAGAAGCTTTGTCATATATGACCCTGGACAACAAAACCAGTCATAAGGGTCATTCCATTGATGTGGGTTTTTGACGGAACAATATTGGCTGAGATACAACTATTTGAAAATCTGGAATCTGAGGGTGCAAAAAAATGTAAATATTGAGAAAATCGCCTTTAAAGTTGTTCAAATGAAGTTCTTACCGTGCGTTCACACTGCCGTTCGAGAGCGTCAAAGTAGCCAGAAGTCATTCATTTTCAATGTGAGCCGGCGTCGAGCAGCGGTGCGGCACAACTTGGACGTTGAAGGCGTCGAGGAGAGTTGAAATCAGGTCAACTTTATGGTAATGAGCTATGACGCGGTTCGGCAGCAACCAGTCGTAACGTAGAAGTCCACCGCTTGAGAGGATTCCAGAGAACGCAGTCCTGTAAACTTTGGTTCAGGCCACATTAGTTCCCAAGCAAAATAGAGGAGAGGTTGATTATTGCTGTGGCGGGTTTCCCAATAATCTATGGCATGTCCCTGTTTGCGTACAGGGACATAACATTTTTTTTAAAAAGATGCGTGGACCAAGGTGTCTGAGATTTCTGGTGTTCCTGGTGAGTTGCTGATGTGCATTAACGTTATAGGAATAATAATCTAATGATATAATAAATAATAGTATAATAGTCCCAGTTCACTTTTAAACCTTTAAATCAGTATTTTTACAGTGTGGTATTAGTGCTTTATACATTATGAGGTAAAGGATCTTAATACTTCGTCCACAAAAATATTTAATGAGGTTAACTTAACGTTATCCTCCTTGTGGTCAGTCTGCACAAGATCAACAAGCGTGTTTGCTTTGCGACCCCTTTAAATACAAGATAAGCATTCGATCTACGTCAGAGCGTCCACGAATCTTTCTACAGCGTTGTTGGCAGGACGGCCAGAGCGATTTTTGGCGCTCTCGCGCGGCGGTGTGAACGCAAGTTAGCAATGCATATTACTAATCAAAAATTAAGTTTTTATACATGTACGGTAGGAAATGTACAAAATGTCTTCATGGAACATGATCTTTACTTAATATCCTAATGATTTTTGGCATAAAAGAAAAATGTATAATTTTGAGCCATACAATGTATTGTTGGCTACTGCTACAAATATCCCCCAGCGACTTAACACTGCTTTTGTGCTGCAGGGTCACATATTAGGATGTTTTTTTTCCTTTCTAAGGTTAACGTGTCTGATTCTTACAGTAAAAACAGGTGTTGTTTACTGTTTTTTTTTTTTTTTTCCTGAGTCTTTTAAAACATCTGTATAAACGCCATCATTACATGTGACGTGAGAAACAGCTCTTTTCTGTGAGTTTAATGTCACATCCAGTGCAGGTTATAACTTCCCTATCATTCAATGACAGTCTCTGATTCGTAAAACACATTTTCATTCTTCTGCTATTTAGGAATAAACTCATTTTGATGTGTGTTGATTTTTTTCTGTCTAAGCTAGGGTTATTATTGTTTACGAAAACTAAATTCAGGGAAAAAATTATTAATATTTCAGCTAGTCTAATAAAATAAGTTGTTTTATCAAATAATTTTAACTTATTTTATTTCATCTTATTTTAGCAACAATCCTGATTTTCATTGGGTTTAACTTGAAGTGCCAAAATAATGAAAACGAAACTACAACTAAATAAAAATTAATAAAAACTATATAGACAAAAAAAGTTTAATCTGAAGTGCTAATATAATAAACTAAACTACAACTAAATAAAAATATTAAACTATATAGACACAACAAAAATCAAAGTTTAGTTTAGTTTAATTTGAAGAACTAAAATAATGAAAACTAAACAACTAAAAAATGTATAAAAACTATATAGACAAAAACAGTTTAATTTCCAATTTGAAGACTAATAAAATAAAATAGATATCTCTAATAGACTAAAAGTTTAATTTGAAGTACTAAAATAACTTAAACTAAATTTTAAAAAAATTACTGTAGACAAAAAAAAACTCAAAACAAATTAACAAAAACACAACTAAATTACTAATATTTCAACTCAAATTTAAGTGAAAACAGAAAATATTAAAATAAAAAATAAAGTGTAATACAGATTATTAATAGTATGTCAATAATAGTGGTTCCTGTCGTTTTGAGCTCCAGTATGTTACAGTAGAATCATGAGCACTAACTCAGATGCGTGTTTGATAAGATGACAGATATTAATGCACTGCATCGTCCACCGGAAGCCGGAAGATCTGTGTAATGCGTAGGAAGATGCTGGGGAAGCGCTTCTGGCAGACATGCTCGCACACATGGAGGAAGCCTCCAGCGAGGCCAAATCTCTGAAGGAAGAGTCCACCGACGAGGAAACCCAGTCTGTATAGCTGTAAGAGAACACAAACCAGACTAATGGATGATTCTTCATTTAGTGAGGGGGATGAAAAATAACTCCTTTCAGTTTGTATCGACCTATTTGTATCGACCTATATCTATATATATATAATAATTTTATTAAATTATTTAACCATCTCTTTAAGGGTACTTTCTTACTTTTAACTACTATTTTTGAATGATTTTAGAAATGTATAGCTTGCTGTCATTTTTCAGTTTAGGGCATTTGGGACTTAAATGCATAAAATATTAAGCAAAAATCTAATTAGCAATTATTCTTAGAACTAGGCTGTTCGATTCCGAAAGTTTTAAGGAATGAGGACTCTATAATCTCACCATAATTGCAGGATAAAGTCGTAGAAAGTATCCTTCTCATAATATGAAACTTTATTTGTAAAAAAAAAAAAAAAAGACGATACATAAATTGTAATTTTGTCTGCTTTGCCCGTGGAATTAGTCAGAGCATAATTCTAAGCATAATTGCTAATTAGATTTTTGCTTAATATTTTATGCATTTAAGTCCCAAATGCCCTAAACTGAAAAATGACAGCAAGCTATACATTTCTAAAATCATTCAAAAATGCTCAGCTGGGACATGCGTTTATCGCATGAATTGAACTTGACATGAAGTGTCTAAAATAAATGTGCACAGTTCAGCTGAATGATGAAGTTTACTTTGACTGTATGCTTTGCACAAAATGAACAAACTGTACACTGAAACAAAATAACCAAAACATTAACCATAACTGATAGAGCTCATGGTTTATCTGTCAATCAGATGCGCTCTCAGCCACTGATCTATGCTCGGGACGTTTTCTTTTAGAATTATCATTGGCTGACAGAAATGTAAAAAAAAAAAAAAAAGTATTTTAGATGGAAATAAGATCAAGACCCTCGATTACGTCGTGATCTATTCTGTCGTGCAGCGCTCAAGATTGTGGACAAGCCAGGTCCACCGTAAAATAACCTCTGAATCGTTTTTTTAATGACTTCTAATCACTTTTAGCGAGCACGAGGGAGGCGAATGGTAATCTAAAAATGAAAATAATCTTTTATCTCACAACTATCGTAATTACGGCTTTTAGCGAGCATGAGGGAGGTAATTGTGCTTCTCAAATAAGGCTGCATCCTAAAATTCAGATGATCTCCGTACCGACTCCTTTTCTTTCAGTTTATTTTCTTGAATTTAAATGTGTGCAGCCTTCCGTGTGAGAGGCACGCATAGATAAGCTTTGTTGAACTTTTTTACATGTAATATCTTGGAAATAATGCAGTAGTAATACATTTTGGTTTGTGGTAACTGGTACAAATAAGGTGCTACATTTTTCCTGGTTTTGCGATATTAAGTGTATTAAATATCAGGAAAATCCACTTTGCAATTATCTGCAAAACAAACCTATTATTAGTTAATTTGGTATACGTCTATACAGAATTTATGCATTTTAATTTTTTATTATTAAAGGGGTCATAAGGCTCTGCGTTGCAAAGACTAAAGTCTCAAACCAAAGAGATATTCTTTATCAAAGTTAAGACTCTGCCACGCCCTCCTAAAACGGCTCGTTCTAACATGCCCCCACATATCTACCTCACTATGTGGAAATATTTGCATAATGCGCCCAAATGTGCACGCAAAGAAAGAAGGCGTGGTTTCAGTCACCGCAGTTAGTGTTGAAGCAGCATGTCAGGGAGACGCTGTGTGTTTTTAGGCAAAAGCACTTTATTTGGCCTTCCAGAAGTAGATGCATTTAGGAATCTTTAAGATTACTTACAACAGAACAGCAATGCATTTTATGGACGACCGTTTCGTGAACCTAGGAGAGGAGGTAATTCTGACTTTGCTATGACAATCTGGTGCTTCTGAATCAGCTACTGTTTTGTTATTAGTTTAAGTATTTGCTATTGACTGTTCAAATGTGGAGTTTTGCGCAGAGAGAGAGAGAGAGAGAGAGAGATATAGAGAGAGAGATATAGAGAGAGAGATATAGAGAGAGAGAGAGATATTAGAGAGAGAGAGAGAGATTACAGTGGAGTCAGCTGTCTTAACCGTGGCTTGTGTACTGCAAACACATACCAGCTTCATCACTGTGTCTGTCACGCGACTCTGTTCCTCTTTCAGGCTGTCTTTACATTTATTTTGAAAGCTGAAGCTGGCGATTATGGTAAGGGGCGTTACATTTCCGACGAGTGCTTGCAGTGTTCGGCCAATCACAATGCACTGGGTCAGCTGGCCAATCGGAGCAGACTGCGCTTGTCAGAAGGAGGGGCTTTGTTGAAAACGAAGCGTTTGAGAGAGGCGGGGCATAGAGGACCTACAATCATGTACAGTATTTGAAAAATAATGTGTTTTTTGAACATTAAAGCATGTCAACATATTCTGTTACACCAAATACACAAAATAATGATCTTTAAAAAAAGCATCATATGACCCCTTTAATATATTTTATTTAAAATTATTATTATTGTTGGTTTTATTTCTTTCCCCAATGCTGCTGTCGTAACCCTCACATCAAGCGTTTCAGAAAACAAATTGTGAACCAGTGCAACCCTGCTTCAAACTAAAATGTCAAGGCTGTGATCAGATCTTTGTTCAAGGACGTGTAATGAAGATCTCAGCATGGATGCAAGATCTTGTTTGAGTTTGATTGTAATGCTGTTCATCTCTGTCTGCAGGGATGAGAACGACCTGGACGATGGTTTTCTTCCTCCCCAAACCCAAAGACACACTCCGACTTGAGCTGATCTCTATGCAGAAACCCACTCGCCTGCCTGCCTTTCTTCTCCAACTCTACTGTGAATGTTTGTTTGACTAACATTTCAAGCAGTTTTATAAAACCAAATTCACTTTTTTCCTAGCTTTAACTTGTTTGAAGTGGATTTGCTCTATTTTTGTACAGTGCGTTTAATGTTTGGCTCCATCATGTCCACGAGATTTGGGTTTTCCAGCATAACGCAGAGGGTTTGAGTGAGTTTGACAATATATTTCCTTTGAGTATGACACAAGTCACATTTTTATTTTTTATTCAGACGTCGTAAGCTAATTTCAAATCAACGTTTTACACAAATTAGTTTAGTTTTTTTATACATGCATACAAACGAAATGCCATGTTGTTATGACTTGGTTATGGAAATAATCTTCTAGTAGTACATATTGGTTTGTGATGGCTGGTACAAATAAGGTGCTCAATTCTTCCTGGTTCCTTAATATTTTAGCTTTTGTTACAGTGCTATTGAGCGTAGACATAAGCTCTTACATTGGTGCTTTTAGGTTTTTGTATTCTTGAATCTATCAATGCATAGCTGATATCTTTGAATATTAATAGAAATGGATAGTTTTACAATAATTTTGGAGATATTTTTCAATGAGACTGGATCAAGCTGTTTGTGATGCATGTTTATCATTATGGACTGAACGCTTGCAGTACAGAGATCTGCATGATGCATCTGTTTATCCAGTGTTTGGTCAGTCAGTAGATGGCTTGTTTTTCATTTACACTAATTCTTCACACACCCATGATTAAACTGAGTAGATGATCGACTCGAACCCTGATTTTTTAAATTTTTTTTTTGTCACAAATGGTTGCATTGTGCAGTCATATTTGAAATATGCAGGAGAGGTGTTTTTGTATGTTGCCCTCTATTTGCAAGAAAGCTTAGATGACGTTTTGAAAATACAAACCTTGTAGCTGAGGGACACATCTTTTTGTAAACTCTGAAAATAAAAGACTTTCAACACATCAACATATTAATTTCTTCTTTTAATGCAAATATTGGCATTTGATGTTGAGTCACAAACCTTTGTCACTAATTAATGTTCAATTTAAATATTTCACCATTTCTTTAGTTTTTATCAAATGTTTATAATAAAATATATTTATAGATTTTTCTTTAATTTATATATATATATAATAATATACACACACTATATATATAGATATATAGTGTGTGTGTATATATAATATTATATATATATAAGCATATGTTTTGAACAATTAACTGGTGACAGATCTGTGAGAAAAAAAAAAGTTAATATGTATGCTTTCCCATAACATTTTCCATAATAATTAACATGGTAATTAAGTATTTCTCACTTATTTTTGTATTTTATAATATATATCTATATAACCAAACAAAGTTGAGCTGCACATTTGTCACCAGTTCTTAAATGTTTATTAATACATTGCTTTTCCATTTCATATTTTCCATAATACTGAACATTGACGTATTTTCTAACATTTATTTATTTATTAGTTAGTTAAATGTTTTTATAGTATAATATATGGAATTAATGTATGTGCGTGTGCACATAAAATGCCATAATAAAAATTTTTCGTTATACATATATAATGTGTGTGTGTGTGTTATGAGTGAGTTGTGTGAGTGAGAGTGGTGTGTGGTGTGTGATTGAATGCGTGTGGTTGAGTGAGAGTGTGTGTGTGTGTTGCGGGTGGTGTGTGTGGTGTTAGTGAAGTGCAGTGTGTGTGTTTGTGTGTGTGTGTGGGGGTGGGTGTGTGTGTGAGTGAGTGTGTTAGTGAGAGAGAGTGTGTGTGGGTGTGTGTGTGTGGTGTGTGTGTGTGTTTTTGTGTGTGTTTTTGTGTGTGTTTTTGTGTGTGTGTTATTGTGTGTGTGTGTGTGTGAGTGATTGCGTGTGTGTGTGTGTGTGAGGTGAGTGTGTGTGGGAGTGTGTGTGTGTGTGTGTGTGTTTGTGTTTGTGTTTGTGTTTGTTTGTGTGTGTGAGTGAGTGAGTGTGTGGGTGTGTGTGAGGAGTGTGTGTGTGTGAGTGGTGTGTGTGAGTGATGTGTGTGTGTGAGTGAGTGAGAGTGAATGAGAGTGTGTGTGTGTGAGTGAGAGTGTGTGAGTGAGTGAGTGGAGTGTGTGTGAGTGAGAGAGTGAGAGAGAGAGAAAGAGCGAGAGAGAGTGTGTGTGTGAGTGAGAGAGAGTGGGTGGGTGTGTGTGTGTGAGTGTGTGTGTTTTTTTGTGTGTGTGTGTGTGTGTGTGTGTGAGTGTGTGAGTGAGTGAGTGTGTGTGTGTGTGTGATTGAGGTGTGTGTTGGAGTGGTGTTGTTAAGTGAGTGGCTGCACAGCACAGAGAGAGAGAGAGAGACGTCGGAGCTGCACACAGAGAGAGAGAGAGAGAGAGAGAGAGAGCGCGAGCTGCACACGAGAGAGAGAGAGAGAGAGAGAGAGAGAGAGAGCGCGAGCTGCACACGAGAGAGAGAGAGAGAGAGAGAGAGAGAGCTGCACACAGTCAGACAGACAAAGACGGCGTACCGGGAGGACCGGAGGAACGCGCCTCCTAATACTCCCCCCCCGCTCTCTAGCGGTCCACGCGTGAAAACGGCCGGAGAAACGATGAGCGGTGCCGAGGCGGGACGCGTGATTCCAACGCGCGCCGGGGTTTGATTTTGACCGCGAATGCTTTTAAAACAAGTATTTTCCTCCAACGCCCCCCAACAACAATTAGCAGCTCCGCTAGCGGCTAGCCACCATCACATCTCCCTCATCCCTCAGAAAACAGCAGATACGCGCGGCACGGGAACACGTAAGGTGAGCTTCCGCCACTGTATTTAACGCGTGTCCGTGCGAGTTTCTCGTCCGCCGGTTTCCGTTAACGCCGGGATTGTCCGCGTGGTGCGCGGCTGGGATCCACAAACAAAGGCGACAATGTGACGGATCGTCTCCGGCTAGCGGCGCGGCTAACAACACTTCAGTTCAGCTCCAACATCTGCGTTTAAACTCACGATTCAAGCCGCGAACTCCGCGTAATAACCGCTTGGTACGAAATAAACCCGCGCCGAGGCTACACCGCGGAGCTAAAGAGCAGCAGAAACGATACAGACAAAAGAGACGCGACGCACACTCGCTTTAGCGCACTGTAGTGTGCACTTAGACCGCTTCGAGCGTTGCTAGATGGGTTGTGTCACTTCTCAAGCTGTTTAATTGTGTCTTTTGTTCTAGGAAGCGCGCTGGGTTCGTTGTCTGATGCGCACGCGGGGTCGACTATGCCTAGCCCGTTGTTTCAGCCTGACTTCATGGATCACGAGATGGTTGCGAGCAGCACCGGAGGGTCCGGCGGGGTCACCGAGCAGGTTGGGAGAGGATGCTACCGCCCAGCACGACGAGGACCATACAGGAGCGCGACTGCGACTTCGCTCTGCCGACCAGCTGTCTACTCATGGCGCTGGGAGAACATGTGAGAAGGCTGCCGAACTCGTCTGGACGAAGCGCTCCTCCCCAGAGACCCTCGCGCGGTGAGCAACTGTAACGCGCGGGATCGCCCCGCTGCTCCATGCCCTCGCGCCCTACTCCGCGAGTACTTACCATAGCCTCGCGGAGCACGGCGGCCAGAGATACCAACATGGCCGGACAACCGCACCCATCCATCCTCGGACAGGAAACCAAGCCGGTTGTTGTTTTTTTCGTTTTCCTGCCCCTCCGCCAAGAGAAGCGTCAACATGAGCCGAGGTGCGGTGCCCCGGCTGACCACGTCCCGAACCAGCATGTGCCCCGCCGAGGAATCGGTCTGGCAGACAAACAAAGACGCTTAGTAATTCGACTTTAATATTCATCATAAACAATAATAAAACATGCCTTTGGTTACGATTCTTTGTGATCCAGGAGATGATAAACAAATGCAATGCAGTGGAGCAGAACAATAAGTGAGAGTGTGTAATATGAAGTATATCCCGATAGAGAGATGATAAACAATAAATGCAATGCATTTTAACAATTGTAAAGCATTGCATGTAGTTATTTGCGTGATAAATATGAGTTTTAATATTATGTCCCAACAAATGCAATGCACTCGAACAATAGGAAAGCATCGCTAGTTGCTATTTGCGTGCAAAATATGAAATTATGTTCTTAAAAGATAAACAAATGCAATGCATTTGAACAATATAAGCATTTTGCGTGCAAAATATGAAAATGTAATATTCTTTGTTTCAAGATACATAAACAATACATGCAATGCATTTGAACAATAGAAATCATTGCAAGTAGTTATTTGCGTGATAAATATGAGTGTTTTAATATTATGTCCTAACAAATGCAATGCACTGAACAATATGAAAGCATCGCAAGTAGCTATTTGCGTGCAAAATATGAAAATGGAATAATATTCTTCGTTTCAAGATACATAAACAATGAATGCAATGCATTTGAACAATAGAAATCATTGCAAGTAGTTATTTGCGTGCAAAATATTGACTTGTGTTCCCAAATTTGATAAACAATGAATGCAGTTGAACAAAAAAATAAGCTGGGATCAGTCATGTGACATTGTTTACTAGTCAGTTGCATTGAAAATGTGATTGTTTACCTGAATTCTTTGTTCCGTGAGATCATGAAGAGTGAATTGCATTGGAGCAATATGAAAATCATCGCTTTAATAGTCTGAGATTGCATGCAAAAGCTGTGATTTGAATATTTGCTCCAGTTCTGTTCCTAGACATCATAAACAAAGCAATGCAGTGCATCAGAGCAATACGTTCACATTATGAGCTGAAGTGAGCGGCCAGTTGCATGTGCATTGTGCTTCTGTTGTTGTTTTGGCATGCATGCATGGGTGCCCTTCGCTGCCCCTTTTGATCGTTTGTGGATTTCTGCTACCTTCATAAACATCAGTAGCCTGCTGCGCCGGCCTGTGCGCGGCATGGAAGAGGAGGGAGGCGCGTTTGGTGAGGGGACGAGAGCGGCGGTCTGTTCGCTCTAAACCAGACAATAGAGACTCGTATCGACCGCTGCGACGCTTACGCGGGCCCCTCCCGCCCCCATACTCTCCTGACCTGTCTGCTGATTATCGCATACTTGATTGAGCTATTCTTGGGCTTCGGATCCGGAGGTTATATGAAGCGACTCAAGGGTCATAGTGTTTTTTTTTATTCACTGAGGATACGAGTTATGCAAGTATAAAGGGCCTGGGACGCGTACTATGGCTCTGCGCGGCGCGTTTCAGCTCCGATGCACTTATTTGTTAAAACCCCGTGAGAAATAATGTCCAGTGACTCGATTTGAGGTTCGTCTCGACGCGGCATTGTTCTCTTTGTTTGAAACGCCATGCGTTCTGCCTCCCGCGATGACGTCACAGAGAGGGAAGTGACGCGGATTTAAAGGAACAGTACGCCTCCGTCCGGCCGCACGCTGACAATGACAACAGCCGATGAATGAATAAAACCCCTTTATTCTGCACTTTACTCGTGAAGCACTTAAAATGGTATACTTGTAGGCTTTGTGACCTGGTTATAAGCTTATATGATCACAGAAAGTGTCACCATTACTGAATTCAATTAATTTATCGTAGTTATTGTGTTCAAGCATGTGCCAAGCTTTCAACCTTTTGCCTTTGCTAGCTTTCAATTTTTAAATGCAAATTAATTTTAAAAAGTAGCCTATATAGCCTGTATATACCACGTCAGTCGCAAAGCTGCATTTCTGTATCCTCATCATTATTCTAAATAATATATTTTTTAATAAACAATTTTTTTTCAATGTATCTAAAACTAACATAACGCTACTGACTGAGCTGTACGTGTTATTGACTTAATTGATCAATAATTATTGAGTGAAATATGATGTATAAATTTGCCGAAAATAAACCTTTTGCCTTTTTACAATACTTTTCTTACATTTTAATTACAATATTAATAATTATGTATACATTTACATATGTCTGTCACGTTTTTTTAATTCAACCTTTTATCCTTTTTTAAAAACTACAGTTTCTCTGTTGTAATTATGCATTTTTTTAACGAACTAATTTCATGGCATCTTCATTTATAGTTTTATAATGAAAAAAAAGTTACTAAAAATGGCTAATTTAAAATGGTATTCTAAAATATATTAGAAACAAGGTGTTTATTTGCTTGTACATTTATATGATCGTCAAAGTCAGTATTATTGATTTTAATAATATATATTCAAGTATGAAATGTATGTATACCTGTCATAATTTGCATTTAACTTTTTTTTTATTCAACCTTTTGCCTTTGCTAGTTCATTTTCATTTGTCCTGTGGTGACAAATTAATTAAAAAAAGTACAGATATACCATGTTGTCTTTCATGTACAATTAGCTCATTAAAAGTAAACTGCAAATTAAAAGTAAAAAAAAAAAGTAAATTTCATATATTCGAATCAAGGCTTTGTTTATTTGGGTAAACGTTTATGAAAATCAAAGATTTGTCAATAGTATTATTGACTAATTATTAATATAGTGTACTCATTACATTTAAATATGATGTATAAGTTTACATGTTGGTCATAATTTGCCTTTTTTATTCAAATTTTTTGCCCTTGCTAGTTCACGTTCCTGTGGTGTCACGAATGATTAATGTACGCATTAGTAAAAACGGTGTAATTTTATTGTAACTAGTATTAAAGCATGATACTACTGAAACAATTAAAATTATTTATGCATTGGCTGAAACGTCTGCTTGCTTGCTCGTGTCCATCTGCTTTTAATTCACATGCACTTTGCACTTTTTGCACGATGCAATTCATAAAATAAAAAATATGTTTTTGTAGACTTTTCCAGTCTTGAGTGGATCAGTGTGCGGTTAGCCACCCTCTTGTTCATTTTCAATTATCTATGCATTACAATAAATAAAGGTTTATTGTCAGTTTGTTGAACGCACCATTTGTAATGTTTTCTCTTGTTTTTTTGCAGGTTGCAAGATCAAAGCTTTGCGTGCAAAAACAAACACCTACATCAAAACCCCCGTGAGAGGAGAAGAGCCCGTTTGTTCACGTTGAAGGGGGCCGAGCCAGGCGTCCAAGGCGTGGACAGTTGGGACGTGGAAATGGCCAAACGCGAGATCATCTCGGCGACCGAGCACTTCTCCATGATCCGCGCCTCGCGCTGCAAAGCCGGCGCAAACGGCCCCGGATCGAGCGGCTCGCTTCCCGGCCCTCCCAACCTCCCAGGACAGACCACTATCCAGGTGCGCGTTCCCTACCGCGTCGTGGGCCTAGTGGTGGGACCCAAGGGAGCCACGATCAAACGCATCCAGCAGCAGACGCACACCTACATCGTGACGCCCAGCCGCGAGAAAGACCCTGTATTTGAGGTCACCGGCATGCCTGAGAACGTGGATCGCGCGCGAGAAGAGATCGAAACGCACATCACGCTGCGCACCGGCGCCTTCGTCGACCTCCAAGGCGATAATGACTTCCACAACAACGGGACGGATGTGAGTTTAGAGGGGCTCGGGGCTCTCGGTTTGAGCGGCGCACTTTGGTCACGTGCGACTCACTCGGCGCCTCCACCTCCGCCGCAGATGCACCATTCAACACGCAAGATGTCGTCCGAATCATTCTCAGCGACTCGACGGGCGGCAGACGGCGGCGGAAGCCCCACGAGCCCGTTTAGCACTAGCAGCGCCGGCGGGAGCTTCTCCTTCGCAGGCGATTCAACTCCGAACTTGCCTGCGACGTCAGAGGATTTGGGTTTTGAATTTGGTGCTGCGAATATATGGGCGCCGTTTGTGAACGGTGCGAAGCAGCAGAAGCAGCCGCCGCCGGTCCGTCGCAACAGCAGTGGCCTCAGCGGTGGAGAGGAAGAGCCCCCGCGCTCACATATCTATCGAGACAAGGGATCCGCCCGGTCGCCTGCCGGAGCCCAAAACGCGGAAGTCCGTTTATTCCGACGAGGCTCAGTCAGAGCGAGTCCCAGACCAGGCCCAGGCCGGAGTCAAGGCTGCGCCCTACGGAATGGCACAGAAAGTAAGCAGCGGAGGCAAGCGACAAGGAACTGGATACTCGATCCTGTGGCATCGCGATCGTCGCTCACGGGGGATCGACCAACTAGTTCATGGAAGGCGGGCAAGGCAGTGGGAGTGGGAAGCACACTCCCCCTGTGTATGGGACGCCTCCAAAGAAGGGGGCGGGGCTGGCGGGCCAGGAGGCGCAGGGGAAGTGTTTAGTGGCTGACAAGGATGAAGGCGAGGTAGGCACGGCTGCTGCTGCTCCGTCCCATGCGGCCCACAAACACTCTTCTGGCAGAGGGATTGCGGTCCTGGGCGGATTTGCCCAGCGCACAGGATCCGAGTGTCAAGTGTGCCACACTCCTGCGACGCAGTGCAATGCGGATACTTATCTTAAACAAAGACTGCCTGGAGTAATTATTAGAAATGACACTATTCTGATTTATGACCAGTAATACCTATACTACGAAAATATAATAAACAAGCCAGACACAGTGACTCATGTTATTACCCATCAGGAAGTACAGTAGCTGGATCAGAGGGTCTTATCTTCAGCCGTTCATATTCGGTGGGTTGTTTTTCCATTCATGCTTCCGACTTTTTCTACTCGCGGATTTTTCAACTTTTACGCTGCACTTTTTTCTAATGCGTTTTTTTTTCGTGTTGCCGATGCAGTCGTTTTTTAAATTATTTTTGTGTTTTTTTTAATGCGAAAGCTGCGCTCGTTTAGACCAAAACATGAGAGATATTTCTGTTTTATTATCGAACACTTAATATTTATACGAGTCGATATGCGACGTGCTAGTGGATGTTGGATCTGAAATAACTAGAATAGTACATGTTATGAATATCATTACCATGCATTTTCTCTTTTGCCACACTACCTTAAAACATTCACGTGTCGGTTCATTCCTGTACTACAGAAACAAGGTTGCTAGTATTTACCAAGGAGCTTTTATCTGTTACGACTTTTCAAATCAAACCGCATACTGAATTATCTTTCGAATGTGAGCGTGACTGCGACACAGAAATGTATTTAGATGGAGATTGTGTCTGTCTTCCGGCCCTCGCAAGAGCGTTTCGTTTACGATCGCGCTTGGCTCCCCGTACGCTGCCTACGAACTAATCTGTAGCCCCGCCCGAACGGTTTTTACGCCACAAGCCATGCTTTCAAACTCTAAAGGGCTTCTGGTTGCACACTACACTTCAGGTCGTCCTAATAAACGGGATGCTAGTCCGCGTTGGCAGCTAAATCACCAGGGCTTCCGTACGTTTTAGTAATGCACGAGCCATTTCTCCTTGAACGCGAGGGACTCTGACGTCTTAAAGGGCAAGAATGCGTTTTGATTTGTAAAGGTTTCTTTCTCTAGACATGTGTTTAGACTTTTCTTTGGCGTGTGGAATATTAAACGTGCCAGGATTCGAGCGTTAGCGGTGCCTTGGTGGTGAAACTCGCTGCCGGGAACGAAGATTGTGACGTTAGCTCTCTCTGCTCTTCCAGTTTTAATGATTTGTTCAGAGAGCTGTGTCGAATCTGAGCCGCTCGTTTTCTTCTTTTTGTCCCCAGACATCGTTAAAAGTAGTGTAACTGGTTGAAAGAAGCTAGTAGTTTTTCAGTTGTGTGTGCGTGTTTGTGACGTGTTTTGGTATCGGCGAAGAAGGTCATGTGACTAGTGAAGAATCGGCCTGAAGTCGAATGGTTTCCTTTCTTTTCTTTTTTCCTCAAACAGGGTTTGCTGAGGACGATCTCAGGCGGTTTTGCATTAGAACGACGTCAGACGCTGTTTTCCCATGATTCATTTGCGCCCTAAACTCGCTTGGCTTTTACATTCGCTGTAATTCCTTTTGGTTCTTACATTCGCAGAACCAAAAGCGATTTCAATAACCGAATTTCAGGCCTAATTGTAAATATCCTTAATACAATCATTGGGATTCATTTTCAAACGTACGACGGAAAAGGTTAATGTAGTTTTTAAAACACGTATCATTATTTGTAAGTTAAACTCTCTGCATGTCTTGAAGCCGTGAGGCATTAGCTAAAAATTTTCTAAAAACGAAAAGACAAAAAAATTTTTTTTTACACATTTTATTTTTACAATTTATTTGCTTACCTTGACATAAATATCCCAGATTATAATGTGACCCTTTTATTACAGCAAATGTATCTTTATTTTCCATATTTCTGTTTCCTGTGTACAACATATAGGCAATTTATAACAAACTGAGAAAAAATTATTGAAGAAATTTAAAATTTAAATATATTTTATTTGAAAGTTTATGGACCTTTTAACCGTGAGCTGGAACAATTGTATACACGTATAATTTGAGCTGACTTGATGGTTATAAGAAATGTATCAAGAGTTTTATTTTTTATGCTTCTTTAATAAAATCTTGTTTTTGTTTTTGTACTGTAAAACAATAAACCGTTGTCTCCGCGTCTTCATTTCTGTGATATTAACGTTTTATGTTGCAGGTGTGACAACAGAACGATGTGAAAGATTCTAATATTATTCTAATATTTTGAGATAAAAGTAATAATGACAGAGAAATCTAGACATTTGTGAAAGAAAAATGCATAACATTTTTTTAATGGAGTTTGGATGTTTGGCTGTTTGTGGTATAACGCCCTAAAAACAATCTCACAGGAACCTCCATTTTTTTATATATCAACTTCAAATTTGGAACACAACATATTTAGACGTATGGCTTTAATTTTATAGCAATTTTAGAGTAAAACCTGATATGTAAAATAAAATAAAATCAATATAGTGCATTTTCTTTACTGTAAATTTAAACTACTGTAACTTTTTGATACATTTTTTGAAAAAATTCCACTTTTGCGATAATTTGCTGATTTTCTTCTTTTAAAAAGAGACCCACGCATATGTCTGTATCCCAAACAGTGTTCATAAATACAAACAACTTTAAGTCTGGCTAGCCTGCACTCGCCCACTGCCCTATTAAAACAATGGGCGCACGGTGAACAGTTAAAGGAGTTACAAGAACCTTTGACTGAAAGGTTCTTTCGGGATCCAAAAATTTTTCTTCTATGGCATCGCTTGAAGAACTTTTGAAGCACCTTTATTTTTAAGAGGTAGTTTGTAAAAAACTTGACTGCGTTTGCAGTCTGTCTTTGCAGGGTCATTATATTTAACTAAACCCAAAAGCATGAACTACTTTCGTTACTTGGTATATTGAAACTTATTTTAAATATAAAACTTATTTTATTTCAGCTAGTTGCCACAGCACTTCTTATTTTCAATTAGTATGTTATTTATAAGTATAGTATATATATTTTTTTTGTCATTTTTATTAGTTTTTTTTAATGTCTATATAGTTTTATTCATTTTTATTACAAGTTTGAGGTCATCGTGTTTTTTGAGTTCTTTTTCAGTTTGTCATTTTGTACTTTAATTACTTGAAATTATACATTTTTATGGTGCTTTTACAATATATATCATATATATATAATATTGGTTGTGAATGACATACTTTCCTTGTAAATAATATCACACACTCGTCACAAAAGCTGGGACTATATACAGACTCAGAATAATTTTTTGTAATAAAAATTAAATTCTTTAATAAAAATGTCACCTTGCTTTTCTGCTGTTAAATGCTGGTGCAGTTTCATTCCACTGTAAGTGCGTTATTCTAACCACAACATGGCATATTTAACAGCATTAACTTATTTACATTTATTTTATGTGGTAGTTATTTGTGGAAATGTTAAATAGTGTGTGTGTGTGTCAAGAAACTTGAAAAATAGTGGTTACTTAATGCACTTCAAACCATCATAAAACTTAAAAGTTAGGAAAACGTCTAATTAAATCCCCAAAGGGAAGATGCTTAATGAATTTGTTTTAAATATTAATCATTACAACAGAATATTAGCTACATATAATACATTTTACAACTACAATAAGCATTTTAATCAATTACGTTCTAAGGTAAATTGTCAACATCACGTTAAAAAGATTTGCCAGTGTGAAGTACTAGCCTTTAGAACGTAGAACATTTAGAACGTTCTTCAGATCAGTTCTGAGATGTTTCAGGACGCTACTTTCTGAATTAAATGAAACAAGGTCATGTGACTGTTGTTGGATGAAAAGGGTAACAATTTAGAATAAGTTTCAATACCTTTATGCATCATGATCTAACAACCAGGAAACACTTTGAAAACCGACACGTAACCACACTCACGATAGAGTATACAGGTTGATTTATTCACCACCAACCCACAAATATATATTTTTATGTGTATCTATGACTACTCGCTTTAGTACAAAGTACAACCTACACCCCGTAGCATATACCAACTATAATAGATTGCTTGACATAAGAAATGTACCTCTGATAGTTACACATTTTTTTTTTACATTAATATTACAACAATTATGTTCAAATTAACCACATAAAAAAATCTAAATAAACTTTTCCAATATTTTGACTTGGGAAGCACTGCTTTCATAACTTTTTGTATTTTTACCTTTTTTTTTTTTAATGGTTAATGCAAATGACAAACAAAAAAAAAAGTCATGGGACAAGCATTAACTCTATTCTCTATATCATTCTAGTATACCAATATAAATAATATTACTAACTGCTCATATCCTTTATCCTGTTTGTACTATTGTTAGCAATATAAATGAAAAAAATTGTCCTGTTTCATATTAATTACTAACATGTTATCTATTTAGTTTCTTTTTCAAGACTCGACAACGCATGCTTCCCCTGACGACCTGGACATTTTATGATCAATAAATGTGATCAAGTTTGTAAAGAAACAACATTGAGTAACTCTTGGTTCCCTGTTGCTGCTGGTGTTTAATAAGACAAGAAACAGTGGGTTGATCATTATTATTGTTTTAATAGGAAGCAAATGCTGCAGTAATCCACGATCATCCTCGTTAAGAACAATCAAAATGGTTAAAAATGAAATTAGAAACACCCCCAGTATAAAAACACCCGCTCATGCGACATTCACATCAGAGACAGTTCACAAGCTCTTCTTTTGGAAAATCAACAGTGAAGTCAATGGTCAGTAAGTGGCAGCTTAACATCGAGACTGTTTACTGGCTTCCCATCATGCACTGCAGCGTCTGCACTCATGCACGCATGCATATGAGCTTCTTCATGCCCTATTGTGCTTCAGCATGTGTGTGTAGTGTGTGATCTGATGCCAAGGCTCGTGGGAATCGACATTCAATGGCTGTGTTGCATTTGGATTCAAAGGAACTCGAGCGCAGAGATTTTAAAACTGGTTTGAAAAAGAAATCGCTGAATACAACACAAAACATCAGCGCTATAATGATGCAACGTCAACAAGTAGCCAGCCCAGATGATGTCAGCCGAAAAGTCATTTCAAACAAATAAAATAAATTATAAAATGCATAAAATAATGCATTATTGATTAAATTATTAAACTTTATTTGAAATTTTGATTCAATGTTCAACTTAATAAGTTAAATAAATAAAAAAAATAATGTATAAAATATTACATATTTCTATTTTTTGACTGTATATAAATGTAGCGCGGGGCCTAGATGACACAGCCGTAAAGTTGTTGAACTTAAAAAAAAATATAATAACTATATCAATCGTATTAACTAATTTAAATAATATTTACATTTCATTAGACAGCATATATAGATGGTGGATAGAGAGATACTCTGAAATCAGGCAGTAAAAGTCATTTCAGAAGGGTGCCAGAATTTCGAAGACATAACCTTGGAAAAAAAATAATAGTATACGAAAAAAAAAATTAAAAGTATATTACTTTTGACAAAGCATGCGCATCATGCCTTTGAAGTTACAGAATGCGACCCAAAATTCTAAAATTAAAGGAAATATATAACGAGAAAATTAAAAATAATATAGTTTTTAAAAGCGTAGATGTTAACAAGTAGTCGCTTATGATGATCGTTAGAGGCAGCGCACAAAATATATGTGAAGCCGAATCTTCATGTCACGCTTAGAGCAGTAATCACTTGCGACAATTGAGCACATGATGAAGAAAGCATCTAAATAAGTGCTCCATCCTCTCCTTACACCTTCTTATGCAATGTACGTGACTCAGCACATAACAGCCAAAGGGACCGTGTTTTTTGGCAGGATACAAACACTGCATCGCAAAGAACGTGTGAACAACTATCAGGCTGAAATGAAAAAACCGGGCAAACTCGATACACAGAAGTACTTACTGTAAATGCACTTGTGTGAAGTCTAAAAACCGACAGCCATACGGAAGCCGTACCAATGACCTGACAAACCCCCGACACACTCGCATCACAGGCAATCCCCCCGCCATCACCCGGGAACAGACGACTTTACCCCAGGAGGGACAGCTCACCCACTCCAAATCCCACCACCTCGACCCCTCGGCCGCTCCATTAACTTATGGGGAACAAAATCATAACAGTGTTCACACAAAAACCTGTATATGTTGGAGACATATATAACAGCGAGGAGCCTCTCTCCCTGAATTCACTGGGACATACACTACCCTGAGGGGAAGTACTGGCGTGATGGGTGAATTAGTCCTGTATAAATGCATCCATTCCGTAAAGAGTGCTTTGAGTCCTCGTCTTCTACGTATTGCTACAACTGTAAGTATGTCGATTATTTGAAGGACAAAGTCACAAAAAAAGTGCAAGTAGAAACATCGACACGTTTATCCATAGTTCCTCCCACGCCGAACACATGAAAGCACTAAAACATGGCTGTCCTTACCAATGCTGTCAGACTTCAATGTAGAATGTGCTTCTCTGCATTTGACTTCGGTCTGCAGCATCGACAGCCAGGGGTTTATTTAGTTAAACGAAAACGAAAGTCATAAAAACATGTTATTACTTCAAATAAACAAACCGGAAAAAAAAAAAAAACAAAACAAAACATTTTATTTCAGCTAGTTGCAAGAAAACATTTCTTTGCATTTGCATTTCATCCGTTTAGTCCAACATAAACTAAAACTGAATTAAAATTGATAAAAACTAGATATACATTTATTTTTAAACAGACATGTAGAAAAATAATTAAAATGGCAAAACAAAATGACTAAAACTTTAACTCGATAAAGTGAAAACAGAATAAAATAAAAATCTATTCAAAAATATTAACAAAGAATTATAATATATATCATGATACTAAATATCAGAATCCAGAGTTGCGTTTCAGATTTCAGAGGCGGCGCCAAAAGTATAAAGACAAACTTTTAAAAATTATTTTTAAAAATTATTAAAAACTTTTGTTACATTGAAATAAAATAAAATATAAACAAACTCAAACACTTATGTAAACCTATTTTTCAGCTAGCTGCCGAATGTTTCAGTTTTTTCTCTTTTTCTTTAAGGTTAACTTGCTGTACCAAATAACTCAAATAAATAAAAATGAATTAAAACTACTGCAAAAATGATACAAAATCCAAAAATAAATAAAATAAATGTCAAAATGTCTGTTAGTTGAAATAAACTTCAACTGAAAAAAAGAAACAAAAAAAACTTTAAAGAGTTTCATTAATATATATAATATATAGTATTTTTATATTTTAGTGTTGTATATATATAACACACACATACAAAACTAAAAATAAAAAACTAAAATACAAAAACAAAAAAAAACATATTACTAAAACTTTAAAATGAAAATATTAATAACTATATTAGCTGTTATACTATAATAACAGTGTCGACCGCAGACGTCATCAAAGACACTGAACGTGTGTTATTTCGATCATTTCACTGCACAACAATCACTTCTGACATATTAGCTCATCCTCAACATCACTGCAAATCCCTCCGTTATGACAGAGTATTTTTGGATGCCATGTAGTTACACAAACGAAGGAAAGCCCCATAATGCACAGCGTCTGTCCTGCAGGGGACTCACAGTGTTGGTGAGGCTCCATCTTCATCATGCTATGAAGAACGGATACGAAGAGCGACTCGACATGCAGAGAGTGCAAAATATTCCAGAGAGCACAAACGAATCAAAGCCCCGAGTCATAAAACACAGGCGGACGCACACAGATCTGGTTCTGGCTGACTCAAGGCCGCAATGCATTGTGGGTAAGTGTATGTGAAGGCAAAATGTTTTTTCATCATAAGGAGTATTGCAGTCATTACATCATCTCAACATTATCGCTTGCTGCGTTCACGTCACATCAGAACGAACACAATTACCAGTTTGATTAGCACTTGTCTTCACTACTGACTAGTGGATTAGCAAGATCAACTACTGAGTTCATCTGGATTTAAAGGGAAACTTACATCCACCAGCTAAAATGAAATATTTTAGGGCTGCATGATTTGGGGGAAAAAAAAAATCAAAATATGCAATTTTAGTATGTAAATATTGGATGTAAGCTCCAAGAAAAAATGATGTGAATATGATATATCAAAAATGACTACCAAATAGGATAGTAAATTAATATTACTACTGTTGTAGCTAAGCCGAGTGGGGTGGCTCTCGCTCTCAGGCGTAATGGTTTTATATACAACAAATGGACCGTGATATTCGTAGTGTCGCATAACACACAACCCGACCACACTGAAAAACTAAACCCCAGCAGGAGGACTTTTGTTTTTCGTGCCATTTTAGTTTTCACGAAGAATAGGTCGTCAGTTCTATGTGGTACTGGATGTATAAGCTTTATGTACGACGTTGTGTGTGGTGGGTACCACACAGATAGGAACCCACGCCGTGGAACAATGAGTGCATGGAGGTCTGAGGTGTAAGTCAGAGGTTAGAGTCCCCAACAGAATAGAAAACAGGTACAAACATCACAAACACACACACTCAATCAAAACACAACACACACACACACACACACATACACACTCACTCAAACACACACAGGACAATAATCAGTGTTGCAGCTCAACTGCAAGAACACGAAAACCACAACACACTCGAATACAGCAAAACCATCACAACACCGATAAAACACAAAAAACATTACACATCGTCACTGTCAAACACAATTAACTCACACACAGGCACACACTCACTCACACACACACACTCGCACACACAAACACACACACACAGACTCTCGAACATCAAACACCACACACAACACACCACTCTCACTCAACTCCCTCAAAAAATAACAACACACACACACACACACACTCACTCAAACAAACACACACACACACAAACAAAAACAAACACACACACACACACACATATATATATATTATACACACACACAAACACACACACAAAACACACACACAACACACACACACAAAAAACACACACACAAACACACACACAAACACACTCACACACACACACTCACAACACACACACTCACTCACACACACACACACAGACAGACACTACACACTACACACACACACACACACTCACTCACCACACAAACACACACACACTCAAACATACACCTCACTCACTCACACACACACTCTCTATCTCTCTCTCGCACACACACACACACACCCACTCAAACACACACACACAACACACACACCACCAACACACCTCACTCAACACACACAACACACATTCACTACAGTCAAAACACAACATTACCACTCACTCACGTCACTCACTCATCACACTTCCACAAACACTCACTCACTCCCTCACACACAAAACACTCACACTCACACACACACTCAATCACTCACCCCCACTAGACACACACACACACACACTCACTCACTCACACACCACACTGACTCACTCACTCACTCACCCTCACACACACACACACACACAACTCACTCCACTCACTCACACACACAACAACACGTACTCACTCACACACCACTCACCACCAAACACTCACTCACTCACTCACACCATAACACTCACCACACACACACACACACCACACACACACTACACACGCAATACACACACACACACACACACACACACCACACACCACTCACTCATTCACTCACTCACTCACACACACACCCAACTCGCTCACTCACACACACACACAACTCGCTCACTCACACACACACTCACACACTCACACACACCCACACACACACTCACACACACACTCACTCTCACTCACTCACACACACACCACACACACAAACACTCACTCACTCACACACAATTACTCACTCACTCAGCTCACTCACACAACATACACCTCACTCACTCATCACACACACCACACACTTACTCATCACTCACTCACTCACCACTCACACTCACACACACAATCAAACACTCACTCACACAACACACAAACAAACACACACGACACTGACTCACTCACCACTCAAACACTTACTCACTAACACTCACTCACACTCACCACCACCCCACACTACACACCATACACAAGCACCACTCACTCATCAATCACTCACACACACACACACACACCACTCACACACACACACACACAATACACAAACACACACACACACACAAACACACACACACCCAACACACACACACCACACACACACAACACAACACACACACTTACTCACTCACTCAATCACTAACGCACTCATCAAACTCACACACACACCCACTTACTCACCCCCTCACACTCACACACTCACTCATCACCACTCACTCTAATGCAACCACAACAAACACACACACACACACACACCACACACTTCTCACTAACTCACACTCCACGCTCCCACAGATGACACACTTACTCACTCACTCACTCACTCACACTCACAAACACACACACAATCTCTCTTATACACACTCACACACACACACACACATACTCACTCACTCACTCACACTCACACACTACTCACTCACTCACCACTAACTCCACACTCACACACACACAACGCACTCACCACACACACACACACACACACTTACTCACCACTCACTTCCACTCACTCACTCACTCACCACTCAACACATACACACTCACTCACTCACTCCCTCATCACTCACACACACACCACACAACGTACTCACTCACTCACTCACTCACACTCACATACACACACACACACAAAAACTCACTCTCACACACACATAACCACACTCATCACCACCACTCCCTCACTCACACAACTTAATCATCAACTCAACACTCACGACAATTACATCCACTCACTCACTCACTCACACTCACTACCTCACCACCCCACACTCATCCTCACTCCCACGACCCACACACACACACTCACTTACTCACTCTCACACACACACTCAGACACACTCTCTCACACACTCACTCACGCACTCACTCACTCACTCACTCACACACTCACTCACACAAACAAACACACACACAAACAAACAAACACACTCACTCACTCACTCACACAAAAACACACACACACTTACTCACTCACTCACTCACACTCACACCCACACACACACTCACTCACTCACTCACTCACACATGCACGCATACACACACACGCTCACTCACTCACTCCTCACACACTCACTCACTCACACACTCTCACACATACACACTCACTCACTCACACACACCCACACACACACACACACACACAAATACACACACACTCACACACACACACTTACTCACTCACTCACTCACTCTCACACCCACTCACTCACTCACACACCACACACACACAAACAAACACTTACTCAACACACACACACACACCCACACTATATTGCATGAAGAAATAAGGATATTTAATATTAACTTATTAATGAAATTTCTACATAGCTGCCACCAAAACTAGGTGTAATTGTGAAAACTGCTTACAATCACTTTGTATATAAAATGTAATAAATAATACTATATGACTAAATAAAAAATATTAAACACAACTAAAGAAACACTACTGATTGTAATATTCCCTGTAAAATAAAAAATGAGTGATTTGAGAAAAATAAATAAATACAATAACACTATTATAACCATTATAATAAATATAATAAAACATTTTAAATGTCAAACCATCAAACTTTTGGCAGAAAACCACAGGAAGTCCTTAAAGCTTCTCTTTAGTTGACAAAAGCCTCATTATAAGTTTGGGAAGATGCTTTGTGTAAATTGCATTTTCAAATTCTCATCATAAGCAACTCAAACTCAAGTTCGTATGGAGCAGCATCTCCTGTGTTTATTTCACTTTCATTTTGATTAATCGTGCAGCTCTAACATATGTAAAGAGAGTAAGTTCAGTTGATCTTGCATGTGAACGTTTCTGGTTCGTCATGTTGAAATTGTGCACATTCTGATTGGACGTGAACGCAGGACTTCAGCAGTATCGTGATCTCTGATTGGTCGGGAAACGTTTTATTATGGACCAATCAGAAACGGTGTGACATTAAACCAGCATTGTGCCAAAGGTTAGGGCTGTCTGTGAAACTTAAACGTGGCCCTTAGAGTGCAAAACAAAGTGTGTAGAATTAAATCTACAGTCTTCTCAGTCGAGGATGTGTGAACAAGAAAGAGAATTTCCAGACCCATTTTACTTCCATAATCTGACATATTTTTGAGAGAAAACAGAACAAAAGAACAACTGAACATTTATCATTTTCATTTAGTTTAAGTTGATGTACTAAAATAACAAAAAATTAATTATACCAAGAAAAATAATGAAAATTACAAATGAACAAAAACTATATTATAGATTAATAATAATTAAAATAAGAAATTACAAAAACGCACCAAAAGAAAATACGAAAAAAAACTTTTAAACTATAAATTAAATGAAACAAACATAAAACGAAATTAATTCAAATTGATCAGAGTTGGCACAAAAAATTGAGGAAGACAAAATTATATTAATATTATACTAAAACCATAAAAAATAAATTTTTGTTACTTTAAATAAAATAAACGTTAACTGAAATACAATAAAATATGATTAGATAGAGAGACATAAGAGATTATTCCGATTATTGGCCCAGAGGAAACTATTACTATTTTGAAATTGGAAGTACTTTATTTTATTATGATATATTATATTTTATTGAATATAAAAAAAAAAATTTTGCGGTTTTAATTTTAGTTAAAGTTTTAGTAATGTTGCTGTTTTTTAAATGTCTAAATAGTTTTTATTAATTTTATTTCAGATTTAATTTAATTATTTTGGTATCAAGTTAGAATAAAACTGAAATAAAATTAATAACAACTACACAGACATTTAAAAAAATAATAAAAATCACAAAAAACAGCACCGTTACTAAGACAGAAATCAAACGTTTATGACTGGATTCATTCATCAGGAACTGATGATCTGTTATGGAAGTAAACAGGGTCAGGTCGAGCTGAAATATTATTTGTCAGGGGTTTCTGCTGACATCATTATTTGCTCGATTGCGTTCGTCTGTGCAGATATGAGTGTGTCTGTGCTCCATTGCTTTTGTTTGGTGCTTTTACACCTCAGCTCCCCCTGCCCTCCTCGGCCGAGCGCTGGTCCGACTTCAGCTTGACGAACTCTTTGGCCACCTCGTCGTTGTTGCGCTGCGAGAGGATGCGGAGGACGGTGAGGCCCGTCTCGTCCATGTGGATGCGTTTGGCGAGTGGGAGCCAGCAGGTGGCGCTGCTGCGAGACGTTAGCTCCTTCAGCTGAAGCACAGTCATGCCCACACTCCGGTCCTCGCGGGCAAAACAGTAATCCTTCACACACCCTGCTAGCTAGTAACCCTCCGGCCCCAGCTCACTGCCCAGCACACTAGAGAGGGAGCGAGAGAGAATCACATCAGTAGGCGCGTTTCCATTACCCTTCAAATTGCACAAATTGAAATTGCGAATTGAAAATACGCCTAATGGAAACGCGTCAAATTCGCAAAAACGGCCATATATCGCAAAAAAGTTTTTACGCTCGCATGAGGTGGTTTTTCAGGAAATGCGAAAAAGGAATAATTTGCAAAACTGCAATGGAAACGTTTTTTTTTTCGCATTTACAGGTCACCTGGCATATGTAAAAGTCACATGATCATTTTAAAATGTACTATAACCTCCAAGAAACACTTCATAAGTGGCCGCGCTCAAGTATAATGGGCTTTCCCTACCATTAATACTTAGACAATTTGCACAGCACACGTCTGCGGTGCAGTGTGGCTCTGATACGGCCACTGAAGCTGATTGCGGCCAGCTCAATGTTGGGTATGTTTGTATACAGAAACTTGTGTTTATTCCAGCCGCGCACGTTTCTGAAGCGGCTCTCTTTGCTGCTTCTGTAAAGTTACATGCATAAGCCTCCTTAGAATAAATATAGCCAAAATCCATCAAAATCCCACAAAAATCCATTGCCATGACTTAACGCGAGAGGCAAAAGGTTACGTTTTAGTCGCATAACATTGGTTAATGGAAACGCCGTCATTTCGCAATACTTTTTTATCGACATTCAGAAAATATCGCCAAAGTTTTGCGCAAATCTGTAATGGAAACGCGCCTACTGACGCCTAGAAAGATAGTGTCTCCAAACACTAAATATTTTTTTAAAATAGTAAAAAAAAATCTATTATAAAGCGGAGAGTTCCGGTGCTCGACTCTGATTGGCTGAGCCGCGTTCTAAGCTATTGTCAATTACTCTACAAACATACACCTTTGTTTACGTTTGTGTGTTGCTCTGAAACCACTTTGTAGCAACCACAACTGTTTCTGAAGTGCTACATTGTTTGGTGGAAGAATACTATTTTTATTAATATCACTACACTTTATTTTTTGTCCTGATTACCTGCATTACGTATTATGGAGATAACCGTTTTATCAAAAGCAAAGGAAGAGTCCCGGAAGCTGTGTTTGCGTGAAGTTATAACAGCTAATGGCCGTTGTTAGGTACGAAGCAGAGCGGAATAGCCTTCTTGGGCTTATGCTTTAGTTTAAAAACCCACCTATAAAGTAAAATAATGGTATGCAGTAAGTACATGTCAAGGGATATTACGGCTATATAGAATATTAATTTTTGAATTTTGTATATTTTCATTTGAGTTACGGTTAGTGGGGTATGTCTTTTAAAAATTTTTTATTATTTGATTTTATAATTGTTCTGATATATATTTCAAATTTTCAGTTTGAGTAATTTTAGTACTTAAACTAAAAACATGATGATACTATCGACAAATAAGATGAAGTGCCTAAACTTACTAAAACTGCCTAAAAAAATAATTTTTTATGAAAAATAAAGTGTGAAACGAATACACATATAAAAATCGATGAAGAACTCTACAAACGAATGAATATAACTGAAATAAATGAAGTTGAAGGAACTAAACTTTTTAAAGCTAAAACTATTAAAATAATGTTGTTATTTTGTTTTGGAAATAAGCTTGAAAACAATAAAAATAAATATTAGTGGAGAATCTCTAAAAACGTAGCTAAATATGAACTGAAATAAGTTTAAGGTGGAATTGTAAGATTACTAAAACTATTAAAAAAATTGTTATTGAACTGAAATAAAGATGAAAAAATAAACATAAAGTACGAACCTACTGAAATATGTTGAGTTCTAATCTACTAATTTATATTCTTAAGGAATTTCAGCTTTATTAAAGGTAATTACAATTTTTAATAGTTTTAGTTTTAATTAACAACAACAACAACAACACAGATACAGATGATTTCATTTCTATAAAGTGAATCACTAGGCATAACACTTGAAATAAGTAAAAAATTAAATAAAAAAATAAAAATTAATTTTTATACAGTATCGGTTATAAAAAACATGCCTTAAAAGTAAATGGCATATAAACCAATTTAAAAATCCATTAGTTAGACAATCAGAATTTGAGAAGATTAATTCTTATGAATTATTCACGATTATTAATTTCTGAAATAAATGGGAAGATACCTTGTACATGTAAAATAGAAATAAAATTAATTTCATATATATATAGTATTATATATAGCTAGGAAAAGGCCACAATAAAGTATTGACATAATCCCGTTGTTGAAAATCCGAGATTAGTAGCAGGACAAGATCAATTCAATATAAACTATTTTTATTGATAAATTATTTAAACATTTTTAATTCTAACGGATAAAACTTAACTAACTAAATAATAGAATGGTATAATGCCATTTGCATATATATTTAGGAAATGCCTTCAGCAAATTAACGGGAATCTGTAAAACTCTTTTGAAATCCATACGTAGACAGCCAAAATTATTCAGTAAATCATTTCGTTTGAAAAAACAAAATAAGTGCAACTATTTGATATGGAAAATTAAATAATAGATAGGAAACTATGTCTCAATAAATGCAATAATCATTGGGATTAGGGGGCAAATATTGTCCTTTCATAAAACACAATATAACATTCTGCATAGGGTTGGGTATCGTTTGAATTTGATCAATTCCAATTCTTTTCGATTCCAATGTGGTTAAAAACGAAGTCAAAGATTTAGATATCAAGAAGAGTTATCGGGATGAAACATGAATTGCTGCTGAATACCATGAACAAAAATCATCAGGCTACATAAAAACTGGACTCGATTAAGAGCTGTTTGTGTGTAAAATAGAATTGCATGATTCTGGATTTATAAAGAGTTTGTTTTTTGTTTTGGTTGTAATTCTCTCACAATTCTGAAGAAAAAAAAATAGACAACGAAACAAAATCTGGCATGGACTTTAAAACGAAGATTCAATGATTAGTAGACTCACGATTGACTTGTTCATTTACTGGATAGATCAGGATTTTGAACGGAATCTCGGGGAAATGAAATGAATCAAAAGACAAAAAACATTTTAAAAAGGCTTTTAGTTCAGCTAAAAAGAGATGGATGCACACAGGAATTGAAATTTAAGTATCTGGAATTGGAATAGATTTTCGATTCCCAACCCTACTTATGCAGAAGTCCGATCGGTCTCTGTTAAAAACGTACAACTGGAAGGATTCGCCGAACTTGGCCGACCAACTGTTGTTTTTGGATTTGGTGGCGAACTTCCTCTTCTTGTCACTGAGGTGCGGGCCGATGATGTAAACCTCCACGAAGGGACGGAATATTCCCTGCGTCTGCCAGCGAAGGTCATTGGCTGCCACCACTGTCAATCACAGCACAACAACAGCATTAATTAAATACTAGACATGTTAATAAACAAGACCAGGTCTGAAAGACAGAAGCACCTTTAGCTGTGATTTTGTGTCCTCCTGTGTTTGGGTCGCTGAAGATCTCCACAGTCATACAAATCTCACCCACCGCGTCATCCACGCCTGAGGCTGAGCAATTCAGAAGGTCAGAGGTCAGAAGAGCATCAAATGTTAGGCTTCTGAAGATTTTGTTTTGATGTCTAACACATGCATTTGGAAACACAGTGTGTGCTAGGGTTGCTGTATTTACACATTCACATAATTTCCAACCTTTTAGTTTTAACCTAGAAGTTTACAGCATTTCACCAGTATTACGGCTAAATAAAAGCTTTAATTTGAAATGGTAAAAGACTGAGGGTTTGTACATTTGAAAGAATTTAAGACATAAATAGTTAAGAATTCTTATCATTTTAATCACATTAATTTTTTTGTGTCATTTACAATTGTAATAGGAATATGTTTCAGTCATTTTCAATATTATACAATAAAAACAATACACAAATGAAAAAAAAATGCAAATACAAATAATATACAAAAAATTACAAAATAATCACTATCATCGGTCATGCAGTCCTATATATAATTAATTTTAAAAAAGAATCAAATATATGACAAAATAATATATACATGACAAAATAATCAACTAAATTATTTGGCGGTCATGCAGTCCTATATAGGAAATAATGTTAAAATAAAAACATTAGAGAATATATAAAGATAATAATATACAAATGACACACACACAAAAAAGAATAAGAACAAATTTAAAAAAATAAAAATGACAAAAATAAATCACATTAACAATCATCCAGGGGGTTTCTCCTACGTATAATTGATTTAAAAATAAAAAACCATCCAAATATTATAAACCAAAATAATACATGCCTGACAAAATAAAAAATAAACAAAATATTACAAATTACACATTTTGGCAGTCATACTGTACGTATGTATATATAAATATAAAAAAATAAAAAGAATCAAATATATGACAAAATAATATATACATGACAAAATAATCAACTAAACAACAATTTTGGCAGTCGTGCTAGTCCGGAATATAATAATTTAAAATAAAAACTTCAGAGAATTATAAACTAAATAATATTCAAACGATACCAAAAAAGAAACAAGAGCAAAATAATCACACTTACATTTTTGGCGGTCATTGCAGTCCGATATAAGTAATTTTAAAACAAAAACAATTAAAATATATTAACAAAAAATATATATGCCTGCACAAAATAAAATATATACAATACACTTTTTGGCCGTCCCAACAGTCACTATATAGTAAATATTAAATACTTTAAAAAATAAAAATACAATTCAAATATATGAAAAAATATATATACATGACAAAACAGATGCACAATAAAAATTTGTGCAGTCGATGCAGTCTATATATACAATAAACACTTACTAATAAAAGATTAAATATTTAATCTGTTTACTTGCATGTCATCTGAGCTTTAACCAACACAAGAGAACCATGAACATGCAAATGTGTTGTTAAATTATTGAACAGTGTCGACGAATATCAGCCTTAAAAATTTCAAGAGGAATTCCAGTAAATATTTTACGTCAAAGGGGTTTGGCTGGCAAGTATTATTATTTTTAACTATAATATAATAAAAAAAAATGGACAACACAAGGTGTGCTGTGTTAGTGTCATTAGTGCTATTAGAGGTTGTTCCAGCAGAGGGCAGCAGAATCAAACCTTACACATCTGACACTTACTGTCCATAAAAACATAAAAACAAATATAGCCATCCATAACATTGACTCTCATTAAACGGAGGAGATCAAGATGACATCAAATCAAATTCAAATTCCATCAAATTGTGGATCTCTATTGTCTCTCCTTACAAACATGCATCACAGTAATTATAGTTTCTGCCAAAATACCATAGTGACTATTAGTTACTGCTGTAAAATCGTAATAAATGAGTATACATCTCCTTCAAACTGTTTAAGATGCTTCCAGAATCTCTCTGTTGCGGTCAATTTCAAGCTACCACAGTAAGAATAATCATTTTAGTTTACTATAGCAATAATAACAAACATATCTGCTGTTTTCCCCAGACATCATTATTACCACAGTACATTTTTATTAGGTAAACCATGAAAAAACCTTTTAGTTTGTGTAAATCTCGAGAACTATAGCAGCTGGTGATATTCACATGAATATGGAAATGAATATCTGCACACATGAATATAAATGAGGCGCGTGAGTGGATCTGCAGATACGCACCTTTCTCTGGATAAACATCTTCACTGTGAGTGTATCGCACGCCTTTACCACCATGAACTAAACACAAGAGAAGAGGAAGATGAAGTTTTGTTCATATAAACACATAAACATCCCTAACATAGTTATGGAAAAACACAAACAGACCCTAGTGAGTCACTAATCATCATCCAATTAGAGCATAGAGCTATAAAATGAATGCGGAGCAGATCATTAGATTAGAAATGTTCATATTGAGCTCAACAGGAGACACATGTGAGTCTTTTCTGCAAAAATTTCCATCTAATCTCATTGCTGTGGTTCGCAGCCAGAGGACCGGGAGCCACTAGGGGGCGCCAGCGCTCTTCCAAAAGGGCCACAAGATTACTTTAATTTATTTAAAGGGGTCATATGATGCAATTTCAATTTTTCCTTTCTCTTTGGAGTGTTACAATCTCTTGGTGCATAAAGAAGATATGTAAAGCTGCAAAGACTAAAGTCTTAAATCCAAAGAGATATTCTTTATAAAAGTTAAGAGTCAAGCACACCTACCTAAAACGGCTCGTTCTAGCACGCCCCCACACGTCTACGTCACGATGTGGGAAGATTTGCTTAACATCGCCCAAATGTTCACGCAAAGAAAGAAGGTGTAACTTTGATTCTCGCTGTAATATTTTTGTTGCCGTGTGTTTCGTTGTGAAAACGAAACTACTTTGTTTGGTCTTCCAAAAGAGGACGATATCCGCTTCGTCATGCCTAGAGCTGATCCGTGCGGGACGCTGAGGAAATACTACAACTTTGCTGTGGATCGCCGGATCGGCTTTCACCGTGGACGAAGCGGAGTCCAGCCCGGGGTCGTCACATGTGGTTGCCGCAAGCGTTCTCAAGCCAGATGCCTCCACTCACTCTAGCCTGCTCCGAGCCCGCCTCGTTAACCCTAGCCCATCCGCTTGAATCATCGCTCCGGCCGGACATGGCATCAACAGTATTTGAGGGGCGTAACATTTCTGTCTCACGTTTGAGGTATTCGGCCAATCATAACGCTCTGGTTAGCTGGCCAATCACAGCACACCTCGCGTTCAGAACGATGAGCTTTGTAAAAATGTCGTGTCAGAAGGGGCACAGAGGAGAACCATAAGGTACCAGTATGAGGAAAATAAGGTGTTTTTGAACTTTAAACGCATAAAACATTTCATTACACACAAATACACAAAATAATGTTCTTTTTAGCAAAATCATATGACCACTTTAAAAAGAAACATAAAAAGGTTAAAGTCAAGTTCATAAATGTCAGGTGGTTTAAATATTTTCTATTATATTTTCTTAGAAGCAACAAAAAAGTATACATTTTGTCAAGCTCTATAGTTGTATAAATTGCTATGGGAATAAAAGAAATTAAAAAACTAATTACAATGTCTACTATAAAATAGCCAAACTTACGTACATTTAATATGTATTTTAACAACAAAACTTCATACAATACATATATTAAATGCACAATACAATATTATAACTAATTTTATATTATATATTTCAACTTATTTAAAGGGATAGATGGTTAATAATCTTTTATTCATTTATAATTGACAAGTAAATAAGCTATTGTGAGTAAAACCTGATAACAAAAATTTAAAATGCAAAATTTAACTATTTAAAAATTTTAATTTAAGTGGTATAAACATGTATATAAAAATATACTCTGATTATAACTATTTATATGAATATAGAATATGAATACAAGAGAAATTGTTCTTGGGGAGTAAATAAAAATTTTCATTTATTTATATAACCTTAATAAAACATAACTGACAATATAAACTTATAAATAATATAAATATATAAAAAATAAACATGCCTAAAAGAATTTAAATAGAAAAGGCATGTAAATTCACTGGTAATAAAAAGTGTAAACCATGACCAACATTCAGTTATTAAGATTATGGAATTTCATTATTTTAGTTATCTATAATAAGTATATAGCCACTTCTAGGTTCTGTAACTAAAAAGTTTAATATTGAGCATTTTTGTATTTGAAGATGCAAAAAAACAACAGAGAAGAAAAGAAACCAAAGAAAGAGTGTGTAACTCTGAACTCTAGTGAGCTAGACGGTATTTTCCTTTTCCAAACAGTCTTATGAGATCCCTCGCTCTGACTAAAGCAGCAGCACTGCATGTGTGTTACACAGATCAGACGATCCCAGAATGCAATGCGCAGACAGAGCGTACCCTGAGTGTGCTGCGACAGGACGAACTTCCTGATGAGTTTGTCTGTGGCCTGCGTGTAGAGAGAGAGCGCATAGCGCAGAGACTGCAGATCCGGACTCTTCTCCAGAAACGTCTTCTTCAGACCCACACCGCCTGCGTGGAAGTATTGCTGTCAGACACACAGCGACACACACACCACACACACACACACACCACACACACACACACACACACACACACACTCTTTCTCTCTCTCTCACTCACTCACTCACGCACACACACACACACGCACACATACACACAGACACACGCACACACATAAAATATAACTGAAAAAATAGAAACTAATTTATATTAATTTTGTCAAGCTCTATAATATTTTTAGAAATTGTTATTTGCGAGTAAAAAAATATTTAAAAAAACTGTAATTACAAACGGACAACAATCATGATCAGTAATCGCAATTATAATTACG
>JADLZN010006066.1:107500-292846 GCA_018155175.1 Sinocyclocheilus anophthalmus
GGCTCCTTTAGAAATCTGATCAATCCTTGAGCCACCTGACAAAATCACATCCACTTCATCAAAGGCCCCTAGTATGCAGAACATGAGTGTGTTCGATCACTTAAAAACGTCTGACGGATCAGTGAGGGTATCAGACGGTAGTACAAAAACATTAAAAAATAGATAGAAAACTATCTAACAAGATATTAAACAATTTAAATGACTTTTTAAACTATTTTATTTTGGAGTAATGATGATTACATTAATCTGATTAATTAATTGATTAATAATTATGTTTTATTTTCAGTTTCGTTTTCTGATTAATTAAAACTTTGGTGTTTCAGTTAAAAAAAATTGTTTAGGTGCATCACTAGTAATATTATTACTACAGTATTTTGATATAAAGTATGTATAACGCTAAAATATATGGCCTGGAAAAGTCCGAAAAATAAAATGAAAAAAAAATAATAAAATAAAAGAAAACTAATGCGATAAATTCTTAGCCACATTAGAATTAAAAAAATTCTATATAAATAAATATATACGATAAATATATCTATATATATATTATATCTATAAAAATATCTTGTCGATTTTTTATTTATGCTGCAAGAAAAAGCTCTCTTTGCCAGTTTTTATTTTGGGTTTGATTATAAATTATTTTGTTATTAAAACGATTATAAAATTAACTTATATTGTTTTTGGTTTTCAGCTAACAAAACTTTAATTTCAGTGTTTTGGTAAAAAATTAAGTTCAGTCGGTGCCTGGGAAACAATCATTCATGAAAATAATCAAAATTTTTCTGAAAAGTCTTTTAATTTCTATATTGCTATACATTTTTTTTATTTAATGCACTAATAAAAGCTATCTCTGATCTGATATAAACTTACATTTGGATTTAGGTGTTTCTAATAAAACAACATTTCATGCAATCACTAGTATAAAAAATAAATAAAGTAAATAATAATATATATATATATATATATATATTCGAAGTTTTTTATTTGCAAACACAGATAACTCACTTTTTTTCAATTTTCAAAATCATGTTTTTTTAGGGTTTGTTTTCATTGTGTTTTATTGTGTTTAGTTAACCTATCCAACTAACCCAACTGCAGTTTGATTGAATTAAATGAAGCACATGAAAAAACATGATTTTTGAAAATGGTTAAACAGAAGTTACTTGTTTTTGCAAATTAACTCTTCATATGCTGTATATATGAATAATAAAACAAAAAATACCATGGCACTTAAATGCACTGCACAGTATACCGTGATATTCCCATCATAGTAGTGTCCATACAAAGCATGTTTTGCATGTTATGCTACTGTGATCGCAGTAGTGGAGCTTATAGTAGAACACACACCGTTTGTTCCGGTCATCGGCGGCAGAACTATCTGTTGTTCGATGGTGTTCATCACCAGCTTCCACAGCTCCTTCAGCACTCGCTTGAGAACCGTCTTCTCACAGATCTTAGCAAACAGAGTCAGACTGAGAGAAGAAGAAACCTCATCAAACATCCTCGTTATTAATAACACAGAAACTAACAAGTGCAAAGTCAGTGTTTATCATTTACATTTAGTTCATTAAAAAAACTACAACTAAAATAAATAATATAATAAAAACTACAGACTTAAAAAACCTACTTAAACTACTTAAAAATATTAATAACCCAAACTATAGTATTATCTCAATGATACTAAAATACTACGGATTACAGGCCTGATCTGTTTATTTACACTATTTATTTATCAAAATATTGCTTGTGTGTAGCCTAATTAATATTCATGAGTGATGCCATATTCAACATCTGTCCCAACCACTTAAAGTGACGCCCATTAAATATTTAGTTTCACATTCACATGAGACATTTACTGTTGTTTATTTTTATTCTTTGTATTCTGGTAAGCCTTTGTTCCACTTTAATCCTGACCTGTAAATAAAATAAATGTTTTTGAGTCAGTTAAATACTGTTCTGATTTTATAAATAAATCACATAATCTGGCGGCTACTAATATTTTAAAAATATTGTATTGTTAAAAAGATATTGTGACCAGTATCACTTAATTTATTATTACTTAATATAAATAGTTTTTCAAATTGACAAATAAACAGACATTTGTTAATTCTTGTTTAATATGTAGGTAAACATAAAATTAAAAAAAAAAAGTTTTTTTTAAAAATGTCAATTTTTTTACTTTAAAAAAATTTGTATTAAAATTGTGCATTCATGTTTGAACTGTACATAAACAATAGAATAAAAAATTTAATTTTATTTGGCATGTTCACGTGTTAAAAATGTCATCTGGCAGTGGATGCAACCAATCACTGAACACGTTGCTTCTAGTCATCTATACTAGTGTAGTCAGTTTAGCTAGTTTTAACTACGAGAAGCTCAAAGCCTGAACAAACTGCAGTTTTGGTGTCGCTCACTTGCTGTCCAGGAAGTCCATGATGGGCTGCAGGACGTTGTCGGCGTCCTGTGCTAAGCTGCCGTTGCCGTTAGCAGGTACATTTGCTCCTTTCACCTGACTGAGAATATCTCCCATCTGCTTCACGCTCTCCTCGATGTGCGGCTGGAAACTGCAGACACACGGCAGGATTATCTTTATATTCCTTTTTCAAATAAACACTGTTCATCAAAGATTCCACAAAAATATTAACTGTTTTCAACATTGATAATAATCTGAAATGTTTTTTAATCAGCACTTTTTACTGATTTCTGAAGATCATGTGACACTGAAGACTGGAGGAATGATGCTGAAAATACAGCTGCGCATCACAGAAATACATTACAGTTTAACAGAGATTCAGTTATTTTAAATTGGAATAATATTTCATTTTTTTCTGTATTTTTTGATCAAATAAATGCAGCCTTGGTGAGCAGAAGAGACTCTTTCAAAAACAATACAACAGAATTATCTTCCAGATTATCTTTGCACAGAATTCAGCTGTTAAACTCTTTTTTCTTTTAAAAAATAATTAGTTACAATACTACAATAAAGTGTCTCTATGGAGAACATTAATGGGATTTTTACTTATAGAACATGACTGTTGCACTTTATTAACCCTGTAAATACTCCAAAACCCCAAACTAACCTCACGGCAAAAATCCGGCTGAGATCATCCATCACATTGTTCAGCTTGACTTGAAGATCCTTCAGAAAGTCACTGGCCTCCACGTTTAACTGCAAGAACAAAAAACATAATTATGAGTCCGACTTGTTTTTACGAGTTGAATCTTGCTCAGCTGAGATTTAAAAGACAATTAATATTCAGTAATATTATGGATTAGACGGCACTGACACAAGTGTTATTTTAGTATCAATGAGATGCTATTATAGTTTTTAATCATTTGAACTAGTGCTGTCAAACGCATCCAAAATAAACGTTTTTGTTTGCATAATATGTGCGTGTTCTGTGTATCTTTATTATGTATATATAAATACACACACGGCTGTAATTTAAGAAAACATGCTTTTGGTCTTATATAAGACCTATTTAATCTATAATATAAAATTATATTTGAATAGATATATAATTTTTTAAATTATATACGTGCATTGTGTGTATTTAACCTTTATTTTGGATTGCGAGTAATCAACGAATTTCCGTTTGACGCAGTATTATAGGTAGGCGGGGAAGGGGCGAGGGGAATTTTTTAACATTTTATATTTTCTGTTTTCTTATTTTAATAGGTTAAAGTTTTGAGGTAATATTTGTTGTAGCTTGCATTTTTATTAGCTTTTGTTTTGTTTTTTTAAACATGTCCATATTTTTTTTATTTTTATTTCAGTGTTTAGTTTTTGGTTTAGGTACTTTTAGTACTTTTATAGTTTTTTATTAATAGTTTTTTATTAATACTTCATACTTATTTTTTATCTTTCAGTTTTTATTGCCTTTTTGTTTAAAATTGTTATATTTAATTTTTTTTTTTTTTATTTATTTTTTTATTATTTTTTTAAATTTTAGTTTCTATATTACATATATATAATCTATATATAGATAATTAGTTTATTTCATTCAACATGTATTTTAAGATTTAAAGTAAGAAAGATAAAGATTAACTATAATCCTGACTGACCCTATTGGATGAGAACAAAACTTGAACTGAATTGATACTTTTGTTTTAAATTTGTTTCATTTGCAACATTTACACTGTTACTTGAACTGAATTAAATCAACATCGAACTGAACTGAGCTGAATAATGACACTCTTGTCTTCAGTAGAGCTGCTTTACAGTTTTGTTTCATAACTGATGAATTTTAAAACATTAACGCTGTCATTTTCCTGTTAATTAATGTGAAACTGCTTTGAAACAATCTGTATTGTATACAAATGAATGCGACTTGACTGATGACATCCTGCCACTCGTTCCAGCCAATGGCATCTGTTTAAAACTGAGGCTCCGCCCACACTGTGAAATCCAGCGAATCTTTTTAGTATGTACTGAAAACGCTGTTAATTTATTGAATATTCAGTGAATAATTTCTATTTAAAGCCCATCCACATTTATAACACATTCGAATTATGCACTACGTCATGAATATTCATACATGCGACTGTTTGTCAGGAAGCATTTATGATATCGCTCATAAATGATGCATGACATCAGTGCAAATGCTGTGAGAAAGCAAGAATAATGAGTTGTCCGGCAAACAGGCAGTAAAACAGAAATGAGTCAGAGATGGAGCGTGGGATGTTTAACTGCTGGATGACTCAGAAGAGAATGAGGGAACGGATGGGATGATCAATAGATGGATGGATAACAGAAAAGTTACTAAATGAGAGAGATTTATAGATGAAAACAGAGGGAAGAGATTCTGTTATTTAATAAAGGAATGAAAACAATATAAAGACGATTGAATTTTACAGGTGTGTTAGATTTAAATGTTGTAATGTGCTATTTATTGAATGTATTTACTGACAAATGCAACATACAAAAACACAATCGCTTCTACATGGTGCAGATACAGAGGACTATGAAATGAAGTGAGATGTTTTTACACTGTATGTGAGTAACAAGATCTCATTTGCACTGCCATATACACTATTAAAGGTTTGGGGTCAGCAGGATTTTTTTTTTCTTAAAAATTGCATTAAAGTAACAGTAAAGGCATCTGTAATGTTACAAAAGTTTGGTTAAAAAATGACAAACATCTGCCTTAATAATACTAAACATATTGCATAATGTTAAAAAGGCATTAAGTATTTTTTTTAAATTGGTTGTTCAAAAGTTTGGGCTCTTTTCTTTTTTAAAGAAATTATTTATTTTATTCAGAAAGGACACGTTAAAATAATCAAAAGTGACAGTGAAGACATTCATAAAATGTTACAAAATATCTCTATCTCAAATAAATGCTGTTCTTTTGAAATTTCTATTCATCTGTGAATCCTGAAAAATAAAATATATCACGGTTTCCACAAAAAATATTGTGCAGCACGACTGTTTTCAACATTGATAATAATCAGAAATGTTTCTCGAGCAGCGAATCAGCATATTATACTGATTTCTGAAGATCATGTGACACTGAAGACTGGAGTAATGATGCTGAAAATACAGCTGCGCATCACAGAAATACATTACAGTTTAACAGATATTCACATAGAAAACAGTTATTTTAAATTGTAATAATATTTCACAATTTTTACTGTATTTCTGATCAAATAAACGCAGCTTAGGTGAGCAGAAGGGACTTCTTCCAATGTGATATGAATACTAACAATTACGTTCTGAAAGCTGCAGTAGAGGGCAAGATTTTAACTTAAATTTGTGCTCAGAAAACTGTACAGACCACTTTTATGCTACTTTTCGGTGAACTATTTCCTTAAGATGGCATGTTTTAAAGAGTTAAAGCGTGCATGAACTCACGTCTTTCCCTCCCATGGCCTCAAACATCTTCTCCAACTGGACTCGCAGCTGCTGGATATTATTAATAATGATGCAAGGCTGAAAATAACAGAAAGAGGAGGTCGAGCGACATTAACGCACACATATATATGCATACGCTATTAAAAGAAATCCCTGCAGCAATAAAAAGTGAGGAATAGTGCTAAATGTGACAGTTTCATTAAGTGCTGTGAGCTGAATGAGTCTCGCTAGATCATTATATGTGTGTGTTTTCTTCCTCTTGAGAGCCATTTAAAGCCAGTCAGCTAATTACTGTATGACTCACACACACACTTTATTATGAGCCGCATGTACCCTTTTAATGTAATATGTGTCCCTGGAGCACAAAAGCAGTGTTAAGTCGCTGGGGGATATTTGTAGCAATAGCCAACAATACATTGTATGGGTCAAAATTATAGATTTTTCTTTTATGCCAAAAATCATTAGGATATTAAGTAATGATCATGTTCCATGAAGATATTTTGTAAATTTCCTACCGTAAATATATCAAAACTTAATTTTTGATTAGTAATATGCATTGCTAAGACCTTCATTTGGACAACTTTAAAGATGATTTTCTCAATATTTAGATTTTTTTGCACCCTCAGATTCCAGATTTTCAAATAGTTGTATCTCAGCTAAATATTGTCCGATCCTAACAAACCATACATCAATGGGAAAGCTTATTTATTCAGCTTTCAGGTGATGCATAAATCTCAATTTCACAAAATGGACCCTTATGACTGGTTTTGTGGTCCAGGGTCACATATTATAAATGTAAATGCATTACTGTGACGCACCACTTTCTCCTTCTTGCAGTGAGTGGGAAAATCCTTGGCAATGATGTCGGCATAAGACAGAAGAACATTTCCAATGGTCTGAAAGAGAGAAAAAGTCACATGATTGAAGAGTCATTCATATCTCTCACACGTCGAAGGACGCCGAACACACTGAGATGTTTCACTCATCCTAAATACTGTGAGTGCAATAATAATAGAGATGCTTGACTTCACCTTAGCAAACCTCTTCATGTAATTCCCAACGATCTGAGGATCAGGACACTCCAACTTCCTGATGATCTCGAAGCTCTGGTTGAGCTGAGAAAAGACATCCACCACCGAACAGGAGAAGAGCGCGTGCTCCGACGTCTGCTGGAACTGATGGGAGAAACCATCAAGATAAAAGAGCACTGTTTAATTCAATTTGGCTTCACCAGGTGGGGTTTAAATAAAAAAACTAAATGAATTACTTACTAAAAAAAGATCAAACATTTTATTTGTTTGCCTGTGCATGTCAAGTGAGTATTAACTGACATAAGAGAGCTGTTAACATGCAAATGTGACGATAAATTATTAAAATATTAACTTATTTTAGATCAAAAGGGTTCAAAAGGGAAGCACTGGTTTAAAAATTAAAATTTTAAAACACTAGACATGTTGCAAAAAAGCTAAAAATGGTCTGAGGAAGTCCCATCATTACCAATGCATACATTATATATTTAAACATTTTTTGTTATTATAATTATTTTAGTTGTTCAAAATTGGTTCAGCAGATTTTTATTTTTCTTTTTTTGTTTAACTAAATTTTTTTTTTTCAGCAAGGATGCATTCAATTGATAAAATTGACAGTAAAGACATTTGTTAGAATGTTACAAAAGACTTCTATCTCAAATAAATGCTGTTCTTTTGAACTTTCTGTTCATCCTGTGAATCCTGAAAAATAAAATGTATCACAGTTTCCACAAAATATTCTGAATTGAACTGTTGTCACATGGATAATACTCAGAAATGTTTTGTTTTTTCTCGATCCCAGCCAATCACATATTAGAATGATTTCTGAAGATCATGTGACACTGAAGACTGAGTAATGATGCTGAAAATTCAGCTTTGCATCACAGGTATAAATTACATTTTAATATATATTAACATGGAAAACAGCTACTTTAAATTGTAAAAATATTTCACAATATTGCTGTTTTTTCTGTATTTTTGGTCCAATAAATGCAGCCATGGTGAGCAGAAGAGACTTCCTTTGAACAACATTTAAAGGGGTCCTATTATGCTTTTCACTTTTTTTATTTTAGTCAGTGTGTAGTGTGTATGTTTTGGCATAAAAAAGATCTACAAAGTTACACATTTCAAAGTCCACTCCAAATGGAGATATTTAGTTTTTTAAAAATCCATTTCAAGAACTACAGCAAACGGCTCGTTTGGACTACAGCGTTTGGTTTCCGGGCTTTATGATATCACAAAGCGGCTCATTAGAATATCATTAAAATAATTCCTGCCTACAGAAATTCGAATGGTTGGGGAGGGGTGAGGTTGTGGTTAGAGCGCTTGGTTGAGTGAGTGCTTCAGACGAGACGACGAAGAAGAAGTGCTGCTTGCATCAGAGAAAATGAAGAAGAAGAACTGCTGTGCTGTAGCCTCAAATTTTTAGCATGTCTAGAACAGCGGTTCTCAATCCCAGTCCTCGCGTACCCCCCGTGCAATTATGAATTTAGATTGTATTTATTTACAGAGGTATATTATGTACCACTTCATGCTTCTCTAGTAAGTTTTGTTTGTGTGAAGACGCTGCAGGCAGCGGCGGAGCAGCGCAAATCTGTAAATGAATATTCCGAATTGAAGTTAAACTTCAACGGATTTCCCCTGCTCAGGGAGTAGGAGCAATGAACACTGTGTAGGGATCAAATCGATCGGAACACAGTTCATGCACGAAGCTCACTTCTAATGAGATGATCTGAATCAGGTGTGTTAACAAAGAGAGACGTGCAAGACATGCAGAGCGGGGGTACGCGAAGACTAGAATTGAGAACCGCTGGCTAGAACAATTCTTACAAATATAACACAACGTAGCTGGGCGCCGCGGACAGATGCCGAACGGTGCCGCCGGTGTGCTACACTCATAGAAAATAATGTTTTTGAATTTTAAAGACGTGGCGCGACGATGCGCTTCTCGTCCGGTGCGCGACCGCATGAAACGCTGTTTTTTTTCACCTCCGTTCCCAAACGTCTTTGTTTGGGCTTCCGAAAGTGGATGATGTCTGGAAACAGTGGTTGCAATTTACTTTTTGGGACAGCTAACCAATCACAAACACATTTTGTTTTTCGGAAGGCGGAACCTTCATCAAAGCCGGAACTAATCAAGCCGTTTGTGCCAGCCTGGAGAGAAAGGTATTTTAATAATGTAAATTATGTGAAAAATAATGTGTTTTTCGAACCTAGTATGAGTGCCTGTTCTAGTACAGCCCCAAAACAAAATCAAGACTTTGTAAAAGAGCATAATAGGACCCCTTTAAAATGATACCATTTCAGTAGCATATGTCGATACACGTCTCATCTTTAATTGTAATTTTAGGCATCACTTGCCATGTTTTAATGCAATATGCATCATACAGTCCTTATATATATATATATATATGTGTGTGTGTGTGTGTGTGTGTGTGTGTGAGTATTTTACGGTAATTGGACTCTAAAGACAGATGGAGGTGTTAAACTCTCCTCTGTGTATCATAACATCTCACTACTAAAAATACAACAATATACCCTTGATATTTACCCCATCCTTTGCGTCCCTGACCAGAGCGCCGTGCAGAAAATCTCTAGATACTTCCTCATTCTCATCCAGCCACAGGATCACGAAGGGCTCAAACCAGCTATAAAAACAAAGATGAAGCAGTTCCGACACTGTATGCTGCATGCACATTTTTTGTATGCATGCAATGCCTTTATGACCATTGCATTTAATACTTAGTGTTAGGAGTTTGATCAAGTCACTAACTCTAAATATGAGTGCTAGTAATAGTAACGTTTGACTAGAAACAGCTCTTACGCTGGATACTCCGGCACACGGTCCTGGAAATACGGCAGCTCCTTGCAGTATTCGTTGTAGAGCCACTTCACCTTGAAGTGCAGGTTCATGTAATCGGCGCTCTTGCACAGCCTGTGTTTCTCGTGTTCTGAGAGACAGGAAGCACATCACACACAAGATATTGATCACAGATGTGACTATAAGACTGTTTTCACACTTGATTGCTTGATCAGAAGTAGACTTTGATTCCAGCCCTTTTAACACTCGCTTTATTTATTTAATTATTATTATTAGAAAAATGCAATTAAATATTGCATACGAACCTTTAAAAATGACAATAGAACTAAAACAACATTAGAAAAGAATGAAGAGACAAAAGTAAATAAATAATACAAATAATAATAGATTTAAATTATCTATAAATTAATAGATAAATTAAATTAAACAACCCAGACAGAACTTCACACAAAAACCGCTAACTGCCACAGACACAACATAACGTAACATTAACATAAATAACAAATGAAAATATATTAAATAAATAAATAAGAAAATATACTTAAACATCTCAATAGCATTAGAAGAAGTGAGAGAGAGATAAAAGTAAATACATAATAACTACAAAATTAAAAATACACTTTAACATCATAACCTCAAATTACTACAGACACTAAAACATCACTTAAGCAATAAGAGAGAAAAAAGTTAATTAAATAAATAATTAATAATAATAAATGAAACATACAGTAACAGAAAAATAAATAAAATAAATAAGTACATAAAAATAATAAATAATCCAAGATAATTGTGACCCTGGACCACAAAACCATTCTAAAGTGTCAATTTTTCGCTGTTTGATAGGACATATTTGGCTGAGATACAACTATTTGAAAATCTGGAATCTGAGGGTGCAAAAAAATCTAAATATTGAGAAAATCATCTTTAAAGTTGTCCAAATTAAGTTCTTAGCAATGCATATTACTAATCAAAAATTACGTTTTGATATATTTACGGTAGGAAATTTATGTTCGGTAGGAACATGATCTTTACTTAATATCCTAATGATTTTTGGCATAAAAGAAAAATCTATAATTTTGACCCATACAATGTATTGTTGGCTATTGCTACAAATATCCCCCAGCGACTTAACACTGCTTTTGTGCTCCAGGGTCACATAGGTACATTCACACACATATAAAAATATACATTAAAAAAATAACATTTTAACAAGAACCTCCCTACTTAATAGATCTGTCATTTTTTCAGTTTCTCATACGAGAGGCAACATTTGTCAGAGGTTTAGTGTTCAGTCGGTTTTACCTTCCATCGCGTACTTCATATCCTGAGCAAACATGTTCCACATCACCTCCGCACTGATCTTTCCCACGTTCAGCTCCTGAGGGAACCTGCAGGAGGAAGGAATATTTCTCTCCGTTTCCTTCATATCAGTTATATAACTTGCTTTCGTTATTGTATCTTACTGTAACCATTCTGTTTCAGGTTTTTAAAGGAATATTCTGGAGTACTGTAATGTTAAACCCCATTATCTCGGGTCTGAACACACACTCACTGGTTCAAGCAGGGCGTGTAAGAGTTCTTGTCCTCCTCTATAATGGAAACGATGAGGGTGATGAGTTTGGACCAGAAGTCCAGGTTCTTAATACTCGGCCCCTGTTCTTCAGGAGGAACCGTCTTCGACTAGATATGAACACAGACGAGAGCGATACGTTCAAGTCAAGTACACTAATACAAGCAAACCACAACATAAGATGCACTGTAAAAACAGATGTTCTTCCTCAGCATTTTTGCTATGTTTTCCAGTAAAAACATGTAAACATTTCTAAATCGAGATGCATTTACTTGAGATGCTAAATGACATAAGATGAGAAGTCTTGTTTTTGGAGAGATTGATCAAAATGGACAAAAAATATATAGTAGAAAAGTAGAGAAGGAGAGTTTGATTCTAACCCTTTATTTTTATTTATTATCTTTATATTATTTATTTTTAATTATCTTAGTAAATGCAAATTAAACATCTTAAGACAGAATTCACTACAACTGTTAATTACTAATAGAAGCTAAAATATAACATTAGAAAGAGACACAAAATAAGTATAAATAATATCATAAAATAAAATAAAAAAATATAAAATATAAAAAATACATTAAACATCTCAAGACAAACCTCAAACCTCAAATTACAACAGAACTAAAAGCATAAAATTTATAAAAGAAGGTGAGAGAAAAAAAAAAGATAAATAAATGAAACAAATATATAATAAATCAAAAAAAAATACATTTAAATATTTTAAGACAGAAATTTAAACAAACCTCAAATTACAACAGAACTAAAACATAACATTAGAAAAGAAAAAAAAATAATAAAATGGGGTCAAATAAAAACAAGTCAAAGGGAAAATAAGTTTCCATAGCAGAAGCTTGCTTCATTTTGATCAATTTCTCATTAAACAAGGCTTCTTATTTTGTCATTTTGTGTAGTAAACATATCTTGATTTAATCATGTTTACATATTTCTTTCCATCATTTTGTAGTTTCTCAAGCAGCAGTCATGCAGTTTACGGTTACTGAGAAAAACCATTTACACAAATTGTCAATTAAAAAAATTATGCAGAGAGCACGCAAGAATGCTTGCTGTGCATACGGCCCATTATCATCTAAGATCTACACACACAGCACACACACACACACACACACACACACACACACACATCAGGAGCATCAGTCAGTGCTCCGGTTATGAGGTGTCAAAAACTCCAGACGTGTCTTCCATCTTACTAATAAAGTTCTGCAGTGAAAGTGCAGAGAGAGAGAGCGAGGGGGATAAACACACGTCACACTGCGCTTCTTCTCCATTCATAACTGCCACAACACCTCCACCATAATCAATATTTCATTTTCCACGAGAAGAACCTCAGTGCTCGTGGCGCTCTGCCTTTGAATTACTAAACAGCATCAAATCAGCATGAAGAGACAAACACAAACTCATTCAGTCCAGAGTGACGCTCGCCGTTAAACCGAAGCTTCCAAGAGAACATTCAAAAGTGTAAAAGTTCAAAACATTTGAAAGTTTCCAAAAGATTTTCTATGGCATTTAAAACAAACACACACACACCACACACACACACACACCACGCGTCTCACTGGGTCATTCTGGTATTCCCGGCTGTAGAGCTCATGGCAGTTATTAAAGATGTACTCGTACGTTGAGTTGAGACACGCTTTCACACAGTCTTTAACAACTTGACTCGCTCTCGGTGGACTCTGCAGCTCCTGGACCTGAAAACACATACAACAGTTATTCATTTATTTATATGATAGTATTATCCTTATTGTGATTTAATTTTTTATTTATTTACATTTTTTTTCTCTTGTCATTTTATGTTTGAGTTCAGCTGAAAATTAAGGTTTTTTTGAATCAGTCTTCAGATGTTTTCACGATATTTTCAAAATCATTACTTATTTATTTTTAGATTTCTATATTATTATCATTATTGTTTGTTGATTTATATTTTTTATTTTTCTCCTCTTGTCACTTCTTTTCTAATTTACGTTTTAGTTCTGTTGCCAATGAGGTTTGTTAACTGCCTTCAGATGTTTCACTGCTTTTTTTAATAATATTTATTTATTTTTATTATTAAATTATTTATGATCAACATATGATTTTGTGATTTATGAAATTATTTTTTTTTACTTTTTCTTTCTCTTTGCTTGAATCTGTCTTGAGATGGGGTTAAATATTTTACAAATTATTTATCAATATTATTTTTATTTCATATTTAATTACATTAAAGGCCTATACAAGTTGCTGAAAATTATAAACTACTCAAAAAGCATATGTCATTAAATCATTTAAGATCTGTCACCAGAACAAACCTTCATCCTGAAGAAAGTGATGCTGGTCAGAAGATCTACAGTGGACTTCAGATCCTGCAACCTCTCAGGACTGCTGGCTGGGAAATTATTCTGAAACACGAACACACAACTGTTACAAACACAGACACACAATCCACAACACAACTCTTCAGAACTCAGTAGATATAGAGGTCACTGTATCAGTGTAGAGGATATATTACTGAATATGTGAACAAACCCTGTACATAGAGAGGTCTATCCTCAGAGAGTTGTGCAGTTGATCCAACAGTTTCACAAACCGCTCTTTCTGCAAAAAATAATTGACATATGTAAAATACACATTATGGCGCAAAAGTTTGTTTTTGAAAGAAGTCTCTTCTGCTCACCAAGGCTGCATTTATTTAAACAAAAATACAGTAAAAAGAGTAAAACTGTGAAATATTATTACAATTTAAAATAACTGTTTTCTATGTGAATATCTATTCAAATGTAATTAATTCCTGTGATGTAAAGCTGTATTTTCAGCATAATTACTCCAGTCTTCAGCATCACATGATCTTCAGAAATCAGTATAATATGCTGATTTGATGCTCAAGAAACATTTCTGATTATTATCAATGTTGAAAACAGTTAATATTTTTGTGGAAACGGTGATACATTTTATTTTTCAGGTTTCTTTGATGAATAGAAAGTTTAAAAGAACAGCATTTATTTGAAATAGAAATCTTTTGTAACATTATAAATGTCTTTACTGTCACTTTTGATCAATTTAATGCATCACTGATGAATAAAAGTATGAACTTATTTAAAAATAAACAAAAACAAAAATCTTACTGACCCCAAACATTAGTGTAACTCAACAACACAACAACAAGGTGTCTGAAATCTACTATCCTAGTAGTACTTTTGCAAGTCATTTTGTGGTTGAAATCTGAACTGACCCCAAAGTTGGATGCAGCGAAGCGGTCGGAGGCAGAGACGTTGTTGGAGGACTGTGTGGTGTGGGCGTAGTAAGCGTTGATGTTGGCCAGCAGCGTGCTCATGACCGCAGGAACACCGGGACACATGTACTTCGATGACAGACATGCGAAATGCCTGAACACAAACACGAACAAGGTTACTGACATTTTTTGCAATACAAGTAATTTTCAACCTAAATATTTTCCACAATAAAACCAAAATCTTTTCTGCAACACAAGTCATTTTCAACCAAAATATTTTCTGCAATACAAGTAATTTCAACCAAAATCTTTTCTGCAATACAAGTAATTTTCAACCAAAATATTTTCTGCAATACAAGTAATTTTCAACCAGTCTTTTCTGCAATAAAACCAAAATATTTTCTGCAATACAAGTAATTTTCAACCAAAGTCTTTTCTGCAATAAAACCAAAATCTTTTCTGCAATACAAGTAATTTTCAACCAGTCTTTTCTGCAATAAAACCAAAATCTTTTCTGCAATACAAGTAATTTTCAACCAAAATCTTTTCTGCAATACAAGTAATTTTCAACCAGTCTTTTCTGCAATAAAACCAAAATCTTTCTGCAATACAAGTAATTTTCAACCAAAATATTTTCTGCAATACAAGTAATTTTCAACCAAAATCTTTTCTGCAATACAAGTCATTTTCAAAAAAAATATTTTCTGCAATAAAAGTCATTTTCAAACAAAATCTTTTCTGCAATACAGTAATTTTCAACCAAAATCTTTTCTGAAATACAAGTAATTTCAACCAAAATCTTTTCTGCAATACAAGTCATTTTCAAACAAAATCTTTTCTGCAATACAGTAATTTTCAACCAAAATCTTTTCTGCAATACAAGTAATTTTCAACCAAAATCTTTTCTGCAATACAAGTAATTTTCAACCAAAATATTTTCTGCAATACAAGTAATTTTCAACCAAAGTCTTTTCTGCAATAAAACCAAAATATTTTCTGCAATACAAGTAATTTTCAACCAAAGTCTTTTCTGCAATAAAACCAAAATATTTTCTGCAATACAAGTAATTTTCAACCAAAATCTTTTCTGCAATACAAGTAATTTTCAACCAAAATCTTTTCTGCAATACAAGTAATTTTCAACCAAAACCTTTTCTGCAATACAAGTAATTTTCAACCAAAGTCTTTTCTGCAATACAAGTAATTTTCAAACTAAATTTCTGCAATACAAGTAGTTTTCAAACAAAATCTTTTTTTGCAATAAAACCAAAATCTTTTCTGCAATACAAGTAATTTTCAACCAGTCTTTTCGGCAATAAAACCAAAATATTTTCTGCAATACAAGTAATTTTCAAACAAAATATTTTCTACAATACAAGTAATTTTCAACCAAAACCTTTTCTGCAATACAAGTAATTTTCAAACAAAATCTTTACTGCAATAAAACCAGTCTTTTCTGCAATACAAGTAATTTTCAACCAAAATATTTTCTGCAATACAAGTAATTTCAAACAAAATCTTTTCTGCAATTCAAGTAATTTTCAAACAAAACAATTTCTGCAATACAAGTAATTTTCAAACAAAATCTTTTTTGCAATAACCCTAAATCTTTCTGCAATACAAGTAATTTTCAACCAAAATATTTTCTGCAATACAAGTAATTTTCAAACAAAATCTTTTTTGCAATAAAACCAAAATCTTTTCTGCAATACAAGTAATTTTCAAACAAAATTTCTGCAATACAAGTAATTTTCAAACAAAATCTTTTTTTGCAATAAAACCAAAATCTTTTCTGCAATACAAGTAATTTTCAAACAAAATATTTTCTACAATACAAGTAATTTTCAACCAAAACCTTTTCTGCAATACAAGTAATTTTCAAACAAAATCTTTACTGCAATAAAACCAAAGTCTTTTCTGCAATACAAGTAATTTTCAAACCAACCCAAGTAAGGAACGACATCACATTACAGTAATTCTGCCAGAAATCAGAGATGCTACAAACTAAAATTAAAACCATACTTTATATTTCTTGACCCTGTCGCTTAAAAGACAAAGACTTCTAATGAAATTTAAAAATGTTAAACTCACATCTCTAGTTTTCATAATCGATCGCATCTCATTGATGCTTTACATTTTATGCATCATCTACTTAACTGTAATGTTTAAAATAGTGTCACGGTCAGCTAAATATATATCAAATTTATCATCATTTTAAAGACCGGTCTTGATAGCATCCAGGTGATGAGGAATATTGATTAAACAAGGCTTGAGTTTTCCCGTTCCAGCACTGTCTGCTCTTTCTCTTTATTACTCACGACACGCACTGAGCTCAGCGTCTCCTGAGACTCGGGGTGATCTGACCTGAATCACTACCTCATTATTATGGACGTCCTCATCTTTGGTGGCTGAAAGCTAATGAGGTGTTTCCAGCAGTGCGCTCGGACTACACGCGTGGGCCACGCTACACGTGTCGGTGAACAACTCACTGACACTCATTAACACCAGAGAAACTCAGAGGACAGAACAGATGATTGTAGAATCTGATCTCCAGCATTACTGTGAATTAAATTCTAACACTAAACTCTCACTGGTCTGTAGATAACCAGTGTTAATTTAGTACCAGTGAGATACTGTTATAGTTTTTACTAATATTTTGAACCAGTTTTTATTTTTATATTTTCCATTTTTTATTTTAATGAAAGTTTTTTGTAATTTTGTGTTTGTCATTTTTAGTAGTTATTTCAATATATCTTAAATATATCTTCAATTAAAATGTGAAATGTTGCCTTTACAACCAGAAATTTAACAAAAAATGCTTTTATAATTTTATTTAATTATATGAATTAAAATATTGTTATTTAATTGAAGTACTTAGCTTTTTCGCTTTAGTTTTTACAGTTTTAAAAACAATTTAACTATAATAACCCTGTAAATAAAAGACAGCAAAATAATAGAAGTATAAATATTCTAAATAAATAAAAGAAAACAAAAATTTTATTTGAGTATGATTCTTTGCTAAATTTTGCAATGCATCAACAAATGGATCACAAATTGGATTGATTGTAATTAGAACTGACTATTAAATTCAATAATGTATGTATTGGATTTTGATTGTCACACCACAAATAAGGAACATTTTTATAATCCATGTTTGATGTTGTCTGAACTATATTCAAACTATTATCAATCATATGACTAACCTAACATTAAATATACACCATTAAAATCATACAACAAATGTCATAATTTTTATATGATCTGATAATTAATTAACTATAGTACAAAAACTTTAATAATTTTACAAAAAAAATACTACAATGTTCCTTAAAATTGTGATACAAAGAAAGTGACATAATTTGGACATTTTCTACAGAATGACTTGAAAATGATTTGTCTTCACTTTATTGTAAGAAAAATTAAATGACGTCTTAAATAATTGTCTTCATAACATTTACAGTGCTGTGAAAAGGTTTTTGCCCCCTTCTGTTTTTTTTTTTTTTTTTTGCATATCTGTCACACTTAAAAATATTCAGATCATCAAACAAATTTAAATAATACACAAAGATAATGCAAGTAAATACAAAACGCAGTTTTTAATGATGATTTCATTTATTAAGGGAAAAAACTTCCCAAACCTACGGTCCAACGTGAAAAATTAATTGAATCCAAACAGTTGACATGTATCAGTCTGGAAAGGATTATAAAGCCATTTCTAAGGCTTTGGGACTCCAGCGAACCACGGTCAGAGCCATTATCCACAAATTGAGAAAACTTGGAACAGTGGTGAACCTTCCCAGGAGTGGCCGGCCTACCAAAATTACTCCAAGAGCACAACGATGACTCATCCAAGAGGTCATAAAAGAACCCAGAACAACATCTAAAGAACTGCAGGCCTCACTTGCCTCAATTAAGGTCAGTGTTCATGATTCAACAATAAGAAAGAGACTGGGCAAAAACGGCATCCATGGGAGAGTTCCCAGGCATAAGCCACTGCTGACCAAAAAGAACACAATGGCTCGTCTCTCATTTGCCAAAAAAAATATCTTTATTATCCCCAAGACTTTTGGGCAAATATTCTGTGGACTGATGAGACAAAAGTTGAAGTTTTTGGAAAGTGTGTGTCCCGTTACATCTGGCGTAAAACCAACACAGCATTTCATAAAAAGAACATCATACCAACAGTCAAACATGGTGGTGGTAGTGTGATGGTCTGGGGCTGCTTTGCAGCTTCAGGACCTGGACGATTTGCCATAATTGATGGAACCATGAATTGTGCACTTTATCAGAAAATCCTGAAGGTGAATGTCCGGACATTAGTTTGTGTCCTCAAGCTCAAGCGCATTTGGGTTATGCAGCAGGACAATGATCTTAAACACACCAGCAAGTCCACCTCTGAATGGCTCAAGAAAAACTAAATTAAGGTTTTGGAGTGGCCAAATCAAAGTCCGGACTTAAATCCGATTGAGATGCTTAAACAGTCCATTCATGCTCGAAAACCCTCCAATGTGGCTGAATTAAAACAATTCTGCAAAGAAGAGTGGGCCAAAATTCCTCCACAGCGATGTGAAAGACTCATTGCCAGTTATCGCAAACACTTGATTGCAGTTGTTGCTGCAAAGCGTTGCACAACCCAGTTATTAGATTTGGGGCAATTGATTTTTCATGTAGGGCCAGGTAGGTTTGGAAAGCTTTTTTCCCTTAATAAAAGAAATCATCATTTAAAACTGCATTTTGCATTTACTTGCATTATCTTTGTGTAATATTAAAATTTGTTTGATGATCTGAATCTTTTAAGTGTCTCATATCTGCTGATTGGCTTCATCACTCTGTCTCCTCTCCACCAGTAAGCTGGTGTGTGGTGGGCGTTCTGGCGTAATATGGCTGCCGTCGCATCATCCAGTTGGATGCTGCACACTGGTGGTGGATGAGGATACCCCTGACAATGTAAAGCGCTTTGAGTGCCTAGAAAAGCGCATATAAAATGTAATGAACTAATAATAATAATAATAATAATAAGTGTACAATATTCCAAAATAAAAATTAAAAAAACAGAAACCTTTTCACACCACTGTATGTCTTCATAAGAAAAATTATCAAAAATCTTTCTTTAATTTAATAAAATAATAAACATAATTTGGTCATTACGGACCCCCATCTCATATTATTTCAATCAGCAAAACTTTGCCGAGAGTAAGCAAAATAATTGCGAGCGCAAGTAAAATTTTTCCGGGAAAACTTTCAACTTTTGCAATCTATTGAAATATAATATTTTCCTCCTATCTTTAATTTAATTTTTTTCATCCATTTACATTAGGGGCTGGACAATAATTCAATATCAATATGTATCACGATATAATTTTTTTCAATAATGGTGATATGATTTTAAACACATTTCCGATATTTCAATATACATTACCAGTGTTTCACATACTTTGATTTATTTGTGGCGTTTGACTTTGTTGAATCGTTTCTTCGTTTCAAAATCAAAACACGGCGCGGGTGTTTTATATGAATGTATCTCTGAAGGGAAGCGATATTCATACATTTTCATTTTAATCTGATAAAGTAGCGTTCGTGAGCGGAGCTGATTTGATTACAGCCGTTACCGGGAAAAATGCTGTTTCTGCTGCTTCTAAAGCGCCTCCTGCTGGCAGAGAATGAGTTTGCATTTTCAATAAGCCCGTCTCCAGCAACATTTCCCGTTTTTGTTGTTGTTCAATTTTTTTGCTTTCTGCAGCGACTCGGAGCACTTCTCATACCCTTTTTTCTGGCTGAAGCACATTTGTTTCAATCTATAGCAATAGTCGGGCTGTCAGCCTACACTACCAGTCAAACGTTTTTGAACAGTACCATTTTTAATGTTTTAAGAATTCTCTTCTGCTCACCAAGGCTGCATTTATTTGATCCAAAGTACAGCAAAAACAGTAAAATTTTGAAATAATTTTACTATTTAAAATGGCTTTCTATTTGAATAGATTTTAAAATGTAATTTCTTTTCCTGTGATGTAAAGCTGAATTTTCAGCATCAATACTCCAGTCTTCAGTGTCACATGATCCTTCAGAAATCATTCTAATATGCTGATTTGCTGATTATAAATATTTAAAACAGTTGAGTACATTTTTTTTAGGATTCTTTGATGAATAGAAAGATCCAAAGATCAGCATTTATCTGAAATAAAAAGCTTTTGTAACATACACTATTACATTCAAAAGCTTGGAGTCAGTATCATTTTTATTTATTTATGGGAAATTAATAATTATATTTAGTAAGGTTGCTTAAAATTGATCAAAAGTGATGAATAAGGCATTTATAATGTTACAAAAGATTTCTATTTCCAAGATAAACTAGTGTTTGCATATCGATAATCGGAATTATATCGTATCGACCGAAATTAAGAAATATATCATGATATAAATTTTGGCCATATCGTCCAGCCCTATTTACCATTAGGGGCCCCACAGGACAACAACTTTTGACGAATAACTTTTAGTAGGTTAACTGATCATATGCTGGAAAGACGAACTCTTTCATGCATTCAGTTGTTTGTTCGTTCGTTCTCTGCTTACGTCATGGCCTGATAGATCGATTCCACTCCGTATCTCATGGCGAACTCGTCCACGATCTCCTGCGCCGTCTCATCGAAGTACACTTTCCAGGCGTCATCGCCTTTAGCATCTGGGATCTTCACCACGCCGCTGTTCTGCTTCTCTGTGGTGTAGTGGAAGATGTGCTGCAAAGCACCATGGGTAGAAGACTCAGTTATCGATAAATTCAGAAGATGAAGCTCTTTACACTGATTTAGTTTTACATCACGTCCTAACCAGGTGCGAGCGATGAGTTTCCAGCAGGGTTATTATCATTAACTAGAACTAGAATTGAAACTGAACTAAAGCTGACATAAAATAAAATATAAATATCAGATGAAATAAATAGAAAGGTTGCCTTGGCAACATTAAAAAGAAAAATGACAAAAGCACATAACCAAATTACTAAAAATAAAATTAGAATTAAATAAAATTAAAAAATATAAATCATTTAGATAATTAAATTAATTAGAAGGGCTTTTGTCGTTAACTAAAAATAAAACTTAAAAAAAACAAAGCTGAAATAAAATAAAATATAAATATTAGATGAAAAACTTATAAATATAAAAAAAATGTTGCCTTAGCAAATAACTGAAATAAGTTTAGTTTTTTTTCAATTGCTAACATGCCTTTGTCCAATCTGTAGTCACATTTTCAAAACTCTATTAGCACAACATCCGTCTGATGTGACCATACCATTAACACAATTCATGTTGTTTTCACACAATATTCAGTCAATTAACACGTTTCTAAAATGTGTTAATTTTCTTTTCACACAAGCTTACCCCATACCAAAATCATGGATCTTTCTTATCTTTTTTTTTTTTTACAAATGCTTAAACACAGCATGTCAGAAATGAAGACCTAATGTTCCAAACCTTAAATATAGTGTAAAGCCTCTACTTCTGCAACAACAGCAGCAGCTCAAAAGTATTGAAATGTAATAATTGTAATGTTATTTAAAGGTTACAAAAATGTTTCTTACAACCTTCTACTAACTGTATTTTTTTTTACAAAATATAACGCTGCTTGAATCTTAATTAAAAAAATTCTAAGAATGTTAAAAAGTTTCCGGGGGGGGGGGGGTGGGGGGGGTGGGTGTGATTATGATTTGAAGGTAACAAAAAATGTTTCTTAGAATGTTCATCAAGTACAAATAACATCATAAGGAAGTTCTGATAATGCTGATCTCAGAACGATTTCTCTCAACGTTTTGAAAACGTAAATCAAATTAATAAAAGTTGTAAGAATGTTCCATAAACATTACTTTAAGAATGTTTTGTTCTAACATTTATATACACTGCAAAAAAAATGCTTTTCTAGCTTAGATCTTTTGTCTTGTTTCCAGCCAAAATATCTAAAAGTTCTTAAATCAAGAAGGATGTTCTAGACAAGTAAAAATTATTGTCTTGTTTTCAGAAAAAACAAGTCAAAATTAAGTGAGTTTTTGCTTAAAACAAGCAAAATAATCAGCCAATGGGGTAAGCAAAATAATCTTATTTCAAACAGATATCAAGATTACCGCATTGGCAGATTATTTTGCTTGTTTCAAGGAAAAACTCACTTAATTTTGACTTGTTTTTTCTGAATTTTTTGATATTTTGGCTGGAAACAAGACAAAAAATCTAAGCTAGAAAAGCATTTTTTGCAGTATAACTTTTAAAAAACCTTAGTGAAAGTTGTGAGACAGTTCCCTGTTAGCTGGGTTGATGCATCAAAAACATGCACTATATCTAAATATAATGTTTAATAAGTGTAATTTTTGCATGTACCTCATGCAGGCAGGTGTACTGAACGTGGTACGGAGACACGGTCTCCTCTCCTTTGATCTCCACACTGATGTGCATGCGGATCGCTCCAGAAACAGCCGACTTATCCGTGCGCTTGTCTGTGCACAGAGGAAGAGAGAGTCTAATAATTCCTCCAAGATCATATTCATAGAGATCAGGGCTGTCAAAATTTTTTTCGAATTTCGAACATTCGTCGAATTTAAAATAAAAATCCACATTCGAATGCAACGAATCTTAGGTGTGCGTTAAGGAGGCAGCCTAATCATTGGCGCATGAGTTGCGATGACGATGTAAGTGTCGTTGCATTATAATGTTTTTGTTAGCCTATCCAATTGAAGGCACTAGATGCGGCGCTGCTGCGTTGTTCATTCAAAATATTGAGGGAAAAGAGAACATCAATGCGGAGAAGATCTTGTTTACGTCAGAACTGAAACCAAGCCGTTCACACAGAATGCATATTTCACGCATTTTCTAGAGGGACATCTATCACAGTTGCACTCGCGTCTCGCACAAAGGAGCCGCATGTTTAGAAAGCCATGTAAAATTAATGCAAGTTCAACATTGAAAAAAACATCTTGAGACTTTATGGCGGGGTTTTTTCTCATCCCACTGCAACTCGTGTTTTTAAATGAAAAATGTACTCTGTGTGATTGGCTTTCGTCCCTTTATATTAAACTATGCATACATGCATGATGCTGTTTTGTTTATAGTTGTTTAAGCAACTTAATACAACTTAATTATAATTGGTTTATAAACACTATTTTAAACATTATGCACTTTTTTCACAGATAGTCATGTTATCTTAAGCTTTGAATAACGTGCTATAACGTAATATTTAGCATGATGCGCCCTCTTGTGGCCTCAGGAGAGAAGCCAAAAGCTTTTCTTCACCCTAACTGAAATTATGCATTTTAAATTCGAATATAATTCGAATTTTGATAATATTTAAGTAAAAAATTCAAATGTAGTTTTTCAGCCATTTCGGCAGCCCTAATAGAGATGCTGCTAAAATAACCATGCAATGACTCTGACACACCGAGGTTGTACCAGACGTCCATTTCTCCACTCAGCGTTCGCACTTCAATGATAGTCTGTCCCAGGAAGTCATCAGACTCCCGCTTGAACCGCTGCTTCACGCGAGACTTGATATCATCGTCCTCATCCCAGACGCGCACCTTTATCCGGTCGGAAGAGTTATGACACTCACTGCACACCAGAGACAAAACCTGGGTTATTGACTAAAAATAAAACTATTAAAAAAAAACAGATTTATATTACTTGAAAAAAATAAATAAAAAAAATAAAAATAAAATTATTTTAGCTAGTTGCCGAGGCAACATTTCTCATTTAATTTTTGAACTAATAAATAACTATAAAAAAAAATTACACATTTACAAATCCCCAAAAACCAACAAAAATTACAAACACAAAAAAAGACAAAAAAATTACAAAAACGTAACTAAAATAAAATGAAAATACAAAAATAAAAAATCTAATTCAGAATATTAACAAAAACTATAATAGTATCTCAATGATACTAAATGAACCCTGCTTGAGTAAAATAAACTTTACCTGAAATAATAAATAAATAAAATATTTATTCAGTTAGCTGCCATGGCAAATTTTCCGGGTGCGGGCGGTTTTCATTTGGTTCAACTTGAGGTACTAAAATAACTAAATTTTAATAAACTAAAACTAAAAAACAGAAACTTAATAAAAACGATATAGACATATTACAAAAATAAAATAAAATTACCACACCACTAAATTACTAAAACTGTATAATAAAAAATGACAACATTAAAATATAAAAATCATACCTGATATTATATTATGTTAAATATGGATATTTTTCTTATAAAATTGCATCGATTCGCTACAGAAGGCCTTTCTTTGTTCACCCCCTGGAGCCGTGTGGAGCACTTTTTATTATGGATGGATGCGCTTTATTGGACTTCTTTTGGACTAATGAAAAATAACAGCCATTCACTGTCATTATAAAGCTTGGAAGAGCCAGGACATTTTTAATACAACTCCGATTGTATTCGTCTGAAAGAAGAAAGTCATATACACCTAGGTTGGCTTGAGGGTGAGTAAATTTTGGGGTACCTTTAATTTTTGCTTGAACTATACTAATCCCCTAAGAAAGTTTTGTTTTATGTATTTTTTGCTATTTTTGTGTTTTTTTCTTTCTTGTTATAAATAATATTTATTTTTGGAATAAAATAATATTTTTCTTGTGTACATATAAGTGAAAACTAAATCTTTATGTACCTCATATAAACAATGTATGCTTTTTAAGAAAGAGTCGGATCATAAAAAATAAGTAAAAAAAAGAAAGAAAAAGAAAAAAGAAACTAAACGGATAAACTTTGATTGCATATTTTGCTTCAAGTTGAACATGTGGCACTCACAAGTGAAAGCTCTCGTCCCAGATGGGATTGAGATTGCCGTAGATGGTCTTGGTTCTCTTCTTGGTTTTGCCCACCTGTACCGTGACGTACGGGTCACTCGAACCCGTCTTATCCTTCGCCTGCAGACCCTGAGCACAATCCACTGACACAGAGAAAATCATTTCTATAGAGACGATACAAACATATTTTGAAATCACTGATAACTGTACTTCTGAGCTCACATGTGATGCTGATTTTGGCCGACCACTTCGACGTCCCGTCCAGAACGCTCTGCTTGATTTGTTTCATCTGCGTCCCGTGGCTCGCTTTGGGAACGTCAAACACTTCCTGGATCAGCTCGAAGATCTCGGGTTTGTTGCGCTCGCGGATCTTCATGCGGTCCTTCAAAACCATGATGATGTTCTGCGTTCGGTCTTCAGCGCCGTGTTTCGAGCTCTTCTCAGCAGCTCCTGACCATCACATCCACAACATCAGTCATGCACAAAGCTTCTTCCACAAGCACAACTTATATCATGTTTAAGTCTAAGACATCTAAAATCTCCATTTGGACCCTGGACACAAACCAGTCATAATGTATAATAATCGTTCCATTGTTTACTGGTTGTTATGATAGACCCATATTTGGCCGAGATACAACTATTTGAAAATCTGGAATCTGATGGTTGCAAAAAATCTAAATATTGAGAATCATCTTTAAAGTTGTCCAAATGAAGTTCTTAGCAATGCATATTACCAATCAAAAATTAAGTTTTGATATATTTACGGTAGGAAATTTACAAAATATCTTCATGGAACATGATATTTACTTAATATCCTAATGATTTTTGACATAAAAGAAAAATCATTAATTTTGACCCATACAATGTATTGTTGGCTATTGCTACAAATATACCCCAGCAACTTAAGACTGCTTTTGTGCTGCAGGGTCACATATTAACACACTGTGTGACATTTAATGCTTGCATTTACTCAATATACTCTATGTTCAATTTATTACTGAATTCTTATTGAATGCATTTATTTTTATTATTAAAACAATACAATTATTTTCTTCTTATTATTTAAAACAATAATTAGTTTAAATTGATTTCAATTGTATTTATTATATTTATTATTATTATATAATTATTTTAATGACTAAAATATACATCTATGCTCAGTTTATTACTAACTCTTATTGAATGCATTTCAAAATAAAACGTGTATTATTTTAAACATATTTAAATGTTTTCATATTATATTTATTTATTATTATTTAATGACTAAACATATACTCTCATGTTCAGTTTATTACTGAATTCATTGAATGCATTTCAAAATCAAATGTTTTTATTTATTATTAAAACAATATTTTAAATTTTTTTCATATTAATGTATTGATATTTATTTATTTATAATTATCTTAAATGACTAAACAATATACTCTATGTTCAATTTATTACTGAATTCTTATTGAATGCATTAAACATGTTTATTTTAAAACTATAACTATTTTAATTAATTTTCATATTTATTTTATTATTTACTTACTTGAGACAAATCATACAAAAATTAACATTATCTTTTTATTTTATTTTTTGTTTGTTTTGTTTTGTTTATTTCATATCCACTCATCACCAATCACCATCGCATTTAGTTTATGCAGGAAAAATAAACCAAGAAAGACTGTAATGCCATAATATCTTAATAAAAAAGTACTTAAAATATGATTACACGGAAGTTCAGCGATAACTTACTCAAGTTACACTGCATTAAAAAAAAAAAAAAAAAAATAGATAATAACTAGCGAATGAGCAATGCTTTCCCTTCCCCGTTCATTCACAAATTTTTAGCTTTTCCTCAAGAAACTTTGCATTTGCTCACAAATATATAGTTTTTACTTATTTTCACCACCAGTTAGCTACACTACAAGTTACTAACAAGAAGTTACATAAAAGATAATTAAAAAGGAAATGTATCAAAATCAAAAGTAGCACTAATACTTTCAGTTAGTTACTCCCCATCCCATAAGTACTGTGTTCTTGCACACTGACGCTAGAGCTGGGCGATATGGGCAAAGATTCATATCTCGGTATTTTTTGGTTCGATTTGCGATATACGGTATACATCTCGGTAGTGTTGTCAAAAGACCCGGTACTTCGGTACCAAGTCGGTACTAAAAAATGAAAACGTTACGGTACCAGGTTTTTTTAAGTACTGGTGGTACCCGGTCAACCCGGTTCTTGATGCGCTATCCGAAAGGTGCACAGATGTGCTCTCTTCATAAAAGCACTGAGACGTGGCGACCTCAAAATGAGGAAACACACCAAACTAACAAAACACTTTAAAGACAGACACCCAGATCAAATGAAAGAGTTCAAGCAGGGTTTCCCATACATTGATTTATTTGTGGCGGCCCGCCCCAATATCAAAACTGACCGCCACAAATAGATTTTCCAAAAGGCTTGTCACGTGTCAAAGTCGAAACCCGGTGCGGGTGTTTTTATATCACTGTATTTATGAAGGAAACCGAGTGTCTTCAGAAAATTATGGATGTCATTTTAATTTCATCTTGCCTGTAATGCCTGATAAAGCAGCGTTTGTGAGCGCAGCACTGCTTTGTGTACAGCCGTTATCGGGGAAACCTCTGTTTCTCACGCTCTACAAGCGCCTCCTGCTGGCAGAGAATTAATTTGCATATATATGCTGCCACCAGTAGAGTGCAAGTCTGTGGGAAACACCGCTTCTGTTATGAATATTATTCAATATTTTAATTTGAATGTCGGATTGAAATGAACATCGCTGTTATTAGAGTAGTTAATCGTTAGCATAAGCGTGGTTAACGCTAATATAATGAGCATTAGAATTAAGCTTCTTTATTAACTATTTAATGCTCCTATAACTTTTATTAGGGTAAAAAAACAGGAGGACATGATGATATTTACTATTTTTACACACCAGAGGCTTTTAAATTAAATGAATTCTTGGCTGAATAACTCTAGAAGGTTTTAAAAGCCCTTTAAAATTAATATGTACAGAGTTTGGATTAAATGAAAGTATAGTCAAATTTTTTAATTAGCATGTTTTTGTGTTTTTTTTGTGTCCACCGAGAACCGTGGATTTTCACTGGTATTGGTACCGAATACTGAAATTTTGGTACCGTGACAACACTACATCTCGGTATTTTCGTTTTTGTATTTGGATTAAAAAAATCTGTATTTTATATATATAAATTTCACTTACCACCCAATGTTGTCCAACAAAACAATACATACTATGAAAACAAATAAAGTGAATGTAACCATGTAAGCCTTTTTATATTATGTGCAAAAAAGGGTTAAACTCACATTTCATTCTAACATTGTAACATTGCAATCTAAAAACAAAAATAAGGCTTTTAAAGCAGAAGTTTTTTTTAATTATAAATTAATATATAAATGTATATTTTAGTCAGAATTATTCTGCCCTTATTTAATTGAGCTCTGTCTGTTTGGCGCTCATTCACTGTTGTCTGTGAAGTTCAGCGGAGAATCGCAAAGCAGAAGGCTCATGCAACTCCTGACAGCAAAATGGAAATATTTCCACGACTTTCTAACATTTACAGATGGAGAATATACCTGTGAAATGTAAGTTATGCATTCAGGAAGACATCACATCTCAAACACATAGAGGGACTTCCCAATATCGCGGCTTTTTTGCGCGCTCAAGTTCGTTAATTCAATGTAGACCTCTTGCATTAAAGGCGCAACTCATAAAGGAGGACAAAAACGCTATTCATGGTTTTTTTTCCCGAGGGCGCGTCCGCGCCACAATCATCGATGAAACCATTTCCACTTTTCAGAAATGCCAAAGCAAAAGGCGCAGAGTCATCTCCCAAACGCGAAACTAAACGAGTAAAAGTATTGAGCAAGACAACGCAATGCTTCCTGCGAGCTACCACTCACTAACCCACACTACAGAAGGCTATCCGTAACAACATTGAAAGCTCAGCCAAGATGAAGGAACAGCTGATCATAGCTGTACAGGGATAGCCATTTTTAAATAAATTTAGTAGCAGAGCTACTGCAAGTGATTTTTAGTGCTGCAAATCCATTTATCCTTTGCTGAAACTTCTGCGTCTTCATGGAGAGCACAGGTCATGGTTGTTTAGCAACGGCAGACGCCTCCAGAGCGCAAGTGCCTGAACGCTTTGGAAAAAAGCAGAAAGCGGTGCGCCTAGTGTTTTCCACGTGTTTTTAGGTGTGACATGTGAACGGCCCCTTAAACAGTCTGTTAGCGGCACACGCAGCCTTTCTGTCAGAGCATATGACGGGCCGATCCGCTTAAACTAATGTGCAAAACAAAAACTATAAATGATGTCTTACCAGTTTTTTTTTTAAAGGCCTTAATATAAAGCTTGTCACATGTCTAGAACTAATTGTATTATGCACTTTCTCTGAAGCAGCTCAGTCTGTGTCCTCCGCTATATTTTCAGATGCGCTTGTATCAAACTACTGTATATCTATATAAATGGTATTGCCTCATATCGTATTGCTTATAAAGAAAATATCGATATATCGTACAAACTCGATATACCGCCCAGCCCTAACTGACACACTGTAAGCACTGAAATCTCACTCTGCAGGCAGTCGGCATTGAGCAGGTCCTGGCACTTATCGTGGCATTTGACGCCACACTCGGAGCAGCGCATGCCCTGACGCGCGATGCCCCACAGCAGACCCTCACACTCGTAGCAGTAGGTGGGTGTCGTGGCCGTCCACACCTCGAAGTTGTGTGGCGTGGTGCAGGAGATGGGGTAGATCAGAGCCTGCAGCGTCTTCTTATACACGTGACTCTTCTACACCAGCACAAACACACCAGCGTTACTTAGGACTATATGTGACCCTGGACCACAAAACCAGTCATAAGGGTCAATTTTATGAAATAAACACATGTTTAGGACAAGATAGAACAATATTTGGCCGAGATACAACTATTTGAAAATCTGGAATCTGAGGGTGCAAAAAAAATCTAAATATTGAGAAAAAGCATCTTTTAGTTGTCCAATGAAGTTCTTAGCAATGCAATTACTAATCAAAAATTAAGTTTTGATATATTTACGGTAGGAAATTTACAAAATATCTTCATGGAACATGATATTTACTTAATATCCTAATGATTTTTGGCATAAAAGAAAAATCGATAATTTTGACTCATACAATGTATTTTTGGCTAGATTTCACACGCAGTAGCACCTTTACTTTTAGACGGGTGACAAAAATGCATTTATAATTTAAAGTTAAATGTAATGTTCCAGAGAGACCCATCACTTACCAGCTCCTCATTGTTGAGTGTGCTAGAGGCCATAGCAGACGTGATGCCAGCCTTACGAGAGTTCTGCACTAGAGACTGAAAAATCACACATGAGAGCTCATTCATATCTCAGCTGTTTCTCATTACACAGAGAGCAAGTGGAGACTTCTCAGATGAGAAAAGAACCCAATCATCGCACACGTGTCTCCTCTAGAGTTTCAGAAGAGATCTCAACAACGTCTCAAAGACACCAAAGTCTGCGATTTCAACATGAACTTAAAGATTTCTCATAAAATGATCTGAGCTGCTCCACAATGATTTTACAGCTCTTTACCTTCACTGGATCTCAATTATTGACTCATTTGTGTCTGTTTTTATTTCTCGAAAGGAATTTTAGCAGAAACGTCAGAGACAAAGTTGATACTTCATAACTGGGATCTCCGTTAAGTCTATGAAAGAGCAATAAAAATCTCCCTCTGGGACAAACTCTATAAAAATGTGAACTTATAAACGGCAATATTTACAAAAAGAAAAACAATGGTGCCTTAATATGTAATAAATACTACAAATCCTTACCATAGCCTGAGTCCAGACAGCAGAGGCAAAGCAAACAAGACAAAAACTATGTTATTCACATTTAAATGATCATAAAAGAGAAACTAATGTGCCACAAACAGCCAATTAAAAAATGGCTTTAAGAACGTATTGTCCTAATAAAACTCTCATAAATATAATAAATGAATACTTTTCAGTTACTAAAGTGAGTCTGTGCTTGTTTTACTCTATATTAGGGCTGGGCGATAAAATTATACGGATAATTATTGTGATTAAATTTCTTCTCGATAAAACGATAACAAGAGTTCGATAAATGTTCAATATAATGTTTATTATTTTATTATTTATTATGTAACGTATGAAATGTTTAAAGGATTATAAAATTAATTACGTATTTTTTGTGATTACGCTAAGCTTTTGTGTGCATTTATACTACATGTAGTATAAAAATACCTAGAAACGTCTCGGTTCCGTATGTACCCTCGTTCCCTGAAGGAGGGAACGGAGACGTCACGTCGGAGGACCGACGAAATTGGATCTCGCTTAGAGGGACCAATCTACTTCGCGTGTAAACTAAATGAGCCAATGCACATTGGTATGCGATTATTGCATCTAGCTGCTGCTGATCACAGCGTGAGTATAAGTAGGCAGCAGGTGCAGCGCATATTCAGGTTTTCGCTGAGGAGCCGAGCCGGTGACCCGGCCGCTCAGCGGTGGTACAGGAGCTGTGGCGACGGGACGTGACGTCTCCGTTCCCTCCTTCAGGGAACGAGGGTTACATACGTAACCGAGACGTTCCCTTTCAGTCGGTCACTCTCGACGTCACGTCGGAGGACCGACGAAATTGGATCCTACCAAAGGGCCACAGCTACTGCCCCTTCTAGTGTCCTGTGGAAGCCACCTGCGCCCTATTTTTTGGCGTAGGCCAGGGCTTCTTTACAAGAGGACCAGCTACTGCTGCTATGGCACTACCCAATGAGTAAGACTGGATAACACTAGGAAAACGTACCCGTTCTACTTGGAACAGGGGCGTTACGGAAGCTCGAACCTTCCCGAAGGAGGTTTCGGAAGCAATACACATATGAACATCCCTTAGGTGCATATGGAAGAATGGAGGTGATTGAACCCTCTTGGAATGGCAGAAGTCTGCCGGGGAAACACGGGCTCAAGGCTATACCGTGGACTTTACACATATGGATCCACTTAGGTCTTACATATGGAACCCTGCCTTCTACCGGTTCTCGAGGATTCATCGAGTGAAGGCCTGGCGCCGGACGCTCCGCCACGTCTGGCTGCCGAGGGGACGGAGGAACTCAACAGGGTCTACTGTATGGACTCTCTGGAGTGATTTTGCAAGCCGACCCGAAACCGGGGCCTCTCAGTGCTTCTACCCGTTTGAGGTGAGAACACAGGAGGATACCGGCTCCACACGAAGGCTATAGAATCTAGCGAATGTGTTAGGGGTCGCCCAGCCCCGCAGCCCTACAGATATCTGCCAGTGAGGCGCCACGAGCCAGCGCCCAGAGGATGCAACCCCTCTAGTTGAGTGAGCTCGCAGCCTGAATGGGCAAGGCACACCCTGTGCCTGATAAGCAGGGTGATGGCATCCACAATCCAGTAGGCCATCCTCTGCTTAGAGACAGCATTCCCCTTCTGCCGGCCTCCGTGACAGACAAAGAGCTGGTCTGAGGTCCTGAAGCTTTGCGTCCGGTCTACGTAGCACCTTAAGGCTCGGACGGGACAGAGCAAAGCTAGGGCTGGGTCTGCCTCCTCCGAGGGCAGCGCTTGGAGGTTCACCACCTGATCCCTGAAGGGAGTAGCGGGAACCTTGGGCACGTAGCCGGGCCGGGGCCTCAGGGTTACCCGGGAATCAGCCGGCCCGAACCTCTAGGCACAATTCGTTGACCGAAAATGCGTGCAGGTCCCCTACACTCTTGATAGAGGCCAATGCCAGCAGGAGCAAAGTCTTCATTGAGAGGAACTTCAGCTCCACTGCCTGTAAATGCTCAAACGGCCGTGAGCACCAGACTCAGGTCCCAAGAGGGTATAGAGGGGGGCCGTGTAGGATTTAACCTTCTCGCCCCCCGATGTGGGTGTGAGTGCGGGGGTGGAGCGGGGAGGGCGGCCGGGAGTCATTGGCTGGGTCCGGCGGGCAACGACCTCCCTTCTAGGGGTTCGTGGGGGGTTAGCAGCGATCGGGGGGGGGGGCGGCGACATGAACTTTAAGGGTGGATGGATACGCCTGTCACCGCCCAGCCCCTGCTTGCAAGAAGGACAGCACAACTCAGTATCGGGCTCTCCGGTGTGGGCTTGGGGGGGGCTGGTGGGGGCGGGTGAGAAGAACACCAGTCAACGAACAGGTTCCACTTCAAAGCGTAGGCGTGTCTCGTAGACGGTGCTCTCGCTGAAGTGATGGTGTCAACTACCCCTTGGGGTAGGCCACCTAGAACCTCCGCGTCCCGTCCAGGGACCAGACATGAAGTTTCCAGAGGTCTGGACGTGGGTGCAAAGGGTGCCCCGTCTCTGAGTCAGTAAATCCTTCTTCAGAAGAATCGGCCAAGGAGGGGCTGTCACAAGGAGCATCAGTTCCGGGAACCAGGTCCGGGTAGGCCCATAGGCGCCACCAGCAGGACCTGCTCCTCGTCTTCCCTGACCTTGCACAGTGTTTGTGCGAGAAGGCTCACTGGGGGAAACTCATACTTGCGAAGGCCCCGCGGCCAGCTGTGTGCCAGTGCGTCCGTGCCGAGTGTTCCCTCGGTCAGGGAGTAGAACAACTGGCAGTGAGAGGTTTCTGGAGAGGCAAACAGGTCTACCTGAGCGGCTCCGAAACGTCTCCAAACCAGCTGGACCGTCTGGGGATGGAGTCGCCATTCTCCCGGGAGCTCAGCTCGAGATAGCTCGTCGGCTGCCTGTTTGAGCAGCCCAGGAATGTGAACAGCAAGAATCGACCTCAGATGCTTCTGACTCCAGATGAGGAGGTGTCGGGCGAGTTGCGATAAGCGACGGGAGCGCAGACCACCTTGTCGGTTGATGTACGCAACGGCCGCTGTATTGTCCGTGCGGACCAGTACATGCTTGCCTCGTAAGCGCCCTTTGAGACGGCTCAGGGCAAGGTGCACTGCCAGCAACTCGAGGCAGTTGATGTGCCAGTGCAGTCGGGGCCCCGTCCAAACCCCTGACACTGCAAGCCCGTTGTACGTGGCCCCCCAGCCGGTGGTTGAGGCATCTGTGCAACCCAGCATGCCTGGAGACCTGCTCCAGGGGCACTCCTGCCCGGAGGACGCAAGGTCTGACCACGGGGTGAAGGTTTTGGCGGCAGGCGGTGTCACCTGGACCCGGAAGGTTCCGCGTTGCCATGCCCACCTCGGGACTTGGCCATGGAGCCAGTGCTGAAGCGTTCTCATATGGAGCAGCCCCAGCAGCGTGACTGCCGCCGTGGCTGCCATATGCCCCAGGAGCCTCTGAAACCATTTCAGTGGGACCGCCATCCTGCTCTTGAATGTATTCAAGCAGTTCAACACCGACTGAGCACGTTCCTGCGTGAGGCGTGCTGTCTGTTCGACCGAGTCCAACTCCATACCGAGAAAAGAGATCCTCTGCGTCGGGGAGAGGTTGCTCTTTTCCCAGTTGACCTGAAGTCCCAACAGGCTGAGGTGCGAGAGCACCAAGTACCTATGCATCTATATAGTTATTAAATAAGGCACCAATTTTATAACACGTGATCATCTCGATCCTTCTTTCATCATCTTGAGTCTTCTTTCTGATCTGTGAAGCTAGTAGTATTTTAAGGGTTTGTATGTATGACCCATGATGAGCTTTCTTTAAGGAACGTCTTAAAGACATGAAGAGGAGCAACAAAAGAGACACGTCACTCAAAGTTTGCGCAGCTAGTTCCACTGATTTTTGACAAGGTGTCAGCCAAAGTTAAGAAGTGCATCAAGAGATTTCTGTTATTACGTTTCAAAAAACCAGAATGGAAGTATTTCAAACAGTCACACAGTCTGATTAAACTGGTGGCAGCGTTATTAGTGTGATCCTCTAATTTGCTCGCTCCTAATCAGTGTCTGCACTTGAAAAGATCAGTGGACAGGGAAATCATATTCACTTTAAGGCCCCCTGCCTCTGATACACCAGTAATGAGTGTTGGGAAATTGCCCTTCTCACAAAAACAGAGAAAAGTGTGAGAAGAGACGGAAGAAGAGAACAGAAAGGAAATGATTGTTTGCAAAGATCCTTGGANTTCTGCGTGAGCATCTTGAACGGGAGCTGGTGAAGGGCCCGGTTCACGACGCGCTGGTCCAAGATAGGTCTCAACCCACCGGCTTTCTTGGGTATAATAAAGTAAGGGCTGTAAAACCCCGCCCTCATATCGGCTGGAGGGACCGGCTATATCGCATCCTTCGCCAGAAGCACTGCGATCTCTGAACGCAAGACAGGTTCCTCTGCTGCTTTCATCACTGACAGTTAAAGTGGACCCCCTGACTTGTGCACGGCGCCGCTCGCGAACTGATCGCATAGCGCGAGCCTTACGGTTCGACGAGCCCATCGGACGGGCTGGGTAGCTCTAAGCCAGCCCAGACGCCGCGCAACAGTGGCATCACGGAACTACAGGCAGTACCCCGCAGCCGGGGGCATTAAAGAACGCAGGCTACCGGCCCCCGCGGCGCTCTCTTTGCCGGTCGAGGCGGGTTCTGAGTCGTGTTCAACACCTGACCTTCCTTGGAGCAGAGGGTGCGAGTGGGTATCCCGTCTTGTTTTCTTCCTCACTCTCCGCCCCTGCGCCGCACTGGGAGAGAGCTGGTGGTGAGTGTGATACGTACTCAATCGTCCACAACCCCCCCGTCCCCATCTGGGACCCAAAAATAGAGATGCTCTTTGTCGACGAATTTGGGTACCACCGCCAAGGTCATTGTTGACAAAGATTCTCCCCCCGCCCCCTCCTCCGGGCGCGGCAGCGAGTGCGTGTGCTCTACCATCTCCTGAAACGACACGTCTCCCCTCTGGGTCTCCCGTCGCCGGGCCTCTTGGGGGCTCTTTCTTTCCAACCAGGTTTTGGCGGGGCCTGGACGGGCGGGGGGCGCTGCCCTCGACCGGCTCCACGGCACGCTTTGCTGGAGGCTCCGCAGGAGCTTTGCTCTTGTTTGGCGGTGGCAGGGGGGGGCCGCCCTCGGCGACGGCAGAAGCTGCACTCCGGGGCAGGATGTACCTGATGGCCTTAGTCTGCTCTGGTCAGCGGAGAACCGCTGGGCACGTTCTCCACCGTGTCGCCGACAGGCCGGCCTGGGACACGGGGGCGTTCAAGAATCGTGTCTTGTCCGTCTCGCGCATGTCAGCCAGTCACAGCCAGAATTGGCGCTCCTGGACCACCATAGTGGACATGGCACGACCCAGAGACCGCGCCGTAACCTTCGTCGCTCGTGGCGCGAGGTCCGCCGCGGTGCGGAGTTCTCTCTGTACTTCCAGGTCGTGACCACCCTCGTGCAACTCCCTCAGTGCCTTGGCCTGGTGCACTTGCAATACCTCCTGCCTTAGCGCGTAAGGCGGGGTGGGTTTAGTCAGCTTCTCCACAGGTCGTATAAGCATCGCTGGCCAGCCGAGTACCTACAGACCCGGGAGGGGAGGCACGGTTCTCCCTGCCGGTTGGAGGCGGTATTAGGACATAACTGCATCGCAACCGAGCGCTCCACCGGGGGGACCCTTGTTACCCCCTGACTGCCCCACCATCGAGGGTGGTGAGGAGGAGGATCCAGCAAATCAGTTTCAGGCAGTAAAAAGGTGCCGTCCACGACCAGTTGGGCTCCTCATGCACCTCCGGGAAGAAAGCCACCGAGGCGGGGCGCTGAGAACCAGCGCGGACCGCACCGGGAACCAATCGTGCAACCTTGAGGGCTCGGGATACGGTGAAAGTCTTCACTCGAGCCCTCCCCTACGGTGGCCCGGGAAAGCATAGCCATTATTTCTGGATCCGATCCAGGCATTGCTACGGTCCCGGAGGAGAGCAGCGCAGCCGAATCTTCCTCTCCAGAAAGCTCTGGCTCACCTTCCGATGCTGCAATCGACATCCGATCTTCGGGGGGAGCCTCGGAAGAAACAGGTGGTACCCCCCGGGAGGGTCCAGCCTGCTCTTTTTGAGAGCTCCGCTGGTTTCGCAGTGCCCGCGGGTTTGGGCATCCCCGGAGGGGAATTCCTCAACGTGACCGTAAGACCAGTCCGCCCACCACTAGAAAAAGGACACCCCCGGCTGCTGCCAGAGGGAACCCCAGATCTAGACAGTGGCACGGGCACTTTTTGCAGGTAACGGAGTCCGGTCCGCAATTCTGAGATGGTCATACCCCCGCAATGGGAGCATGAGCAATCCATGAAAGCCACCTCAGCGTGCTTCATGCTCAGGCACGAGAGGCAGCGATCGTGACTTTCACCCAGTGCCAGGTAACGACCGCATTCAGAATGCCCGGGTGATACGTTGTCTATAGTAAGACCCACATCGTCTTTATAAAGACAGAACGTCAAGTTTGCCAAGCAACATCGTCTTTAGAAAGACTCACCCGAAATTGCTCTTTTAGGGGAAATAGCTCTTTTAGCGTGCTGAGACGCACAGGGGAGATGATCATCTGCAAAACAAACAGGGGGTAGTGCAGCCTGATTTGTGCAACCCACTCGACACGGGAAACCACCACAGCTGAAGCGCCGTACCGCCACACACAAGAGCTCTCCAAGAGGGGCTGACACTCGTTCATCCCCCCCCCCCCCCCCGTCTTCTCATTCTCTCCGTAGAGTAGTCAGGAGCGGAAAGATGTGATCGCTCGGCTCCGAAGCGAAAAAAAACAGAATATGTGCTGCATCTGCTGCCTACTTAAACTCACGCTGCGATCAGCAGCAGCTGGATGCAATAATAATCGCATGCCAATGTGCATTGGATCGTTTAGTTTACACTCGAAGTAGACTGGTCCCTCTAAGCGAGATCCCAATTTCGTCGGTCCTCCGACGTGACGTCGAGAGTGACCGACTGAAAGGGAACTAATGAGACTGGTGGTTGAGTATATAACCCTTCTGCTAGTTTCTTTGCAGTGTTTCCCGGGACCTGTGTGTTTCTGTCCCTTTCTAGGGTAGGTCCTCGATGGGCACCCCCTCTGCTGGGTTCAGAAACTGGGTGCTCGACTTGCAGTGCTTATTCACTCGTCGATATATGTCCAGAAGATAAGTAAAGCCGGTTCGGCTTCATACTTCCTGGATCATGAGCCCATAACACAGGCTTCTGCGAGAGCCTTCGTGATCATCAGGCCCCCCCCGCGTCACTGCAAAAATTTCCTGGACATCCAGGCTGGAGTTACGCTTTCATGCTACCCTGACTGGTCTACCGTATCTGGGTCGCCCTGAGGGGTTTCCCGATCACCAGGATATCCCCTCTTGCTGAGGCATCGAGCGGGAGGCATAGGTGGCATTACGAGAATCTTCCTGTGTAAATGCTGTCTCGGGCAGTGCTCCCCTCACCTTTGAGGGTTGTATTTGAGCTTGCCTCTCCCGTTGGCCCAGTACTTCCGGGTATCTGTAACCCAACTCGCTCTCTTGTAAAACTCATAAAATAGTCGCAGCACGTGTAAGCTTTGCGACTATTCCACAAATCCACTAAGTGTAAGTGTGCACGTTACGCTTTGCCCACTTTTCCAAAATCCCTGTATGTAGGATTTACGCGTTTTTGACTCGTTCCTTTTTCTTAGTTTTGTTAGACCCCCGTCCTTTCCTTGGTCTCCCTCCACCCTCACTAGTGTGCCTCTAACACCCCTCTGGAAGCATCGCTCCCCTCACCAGTGAGGGTTATTATGAGTATGGTGTTTTCTTTCGAGCGTTAATCCTCTCTGAGGAGTTGGATGCCTCGCTCCATGGGCTGTCCTCGTGGTAGTTTGAGCAGTGCTCCCATTATCAAAGGGTTACCTGGAATGAGAAACATTATTCCTCTGAATTCGGAGTTCTCCTCTCACATTAGAGTTGAGTTCTTTGTTTTTTCCAGAGCACCTGTAACCAGCAGCATCAGGTGGATTAGGCCCTTCCTGTGCCTCCCTTATGCGCTGAGTGTTTGGCTAGCTTGCGGTATGCTGACCCTTTTGATTTTTCAATCATGCTGCAGGTCGAGCCCCCCTCTCGGGAGAGCTGGATTTGTGCTCCCTCAGCCTAGGCAAACTACTGCTAGCCGTTCCAGCATTAGAACATGCTGTAGGTCAAGCCCCCTTCTCGATTGAGAACTGGGTGTTTGCTCCCTCAGCTGAATAATTGCTTGCTGTTCCACCATTTGGAACATGCTGTAGGTTGAGCTCCTTCTCGTTTGAGAGCTGGATGTTTGCTCCCTCAGCTACAGATTTACTGCTAGCCACTCCAGCATTATAGCTTTAGACATAGCGTTTGGGGATACGCTATTTTTATCTATAGGCTGCCTTTTCAGGGTGCCACGAGATCCCCTAGAACGGTATTCAAGTGTGTGTACGTTATGCTTTGCCCACTTTCTAAAATCCCCATAAGTGGTAAGTGTGCACGTTATGCTTTGCCCACTTTTCTAAAATCCTGTATGGTAAGAGCTACGCGCAACAGCTTCGTGCTCTTTCTGAGTGGTTTAAAACCCCGGTTCCGCCTTGGGCACCACCACTCTTATGTATCCTCTGGATACCTACTTTAATAGGGTGTTGCTATTAGGGGTCTGTTGAGACAGTTCCTTTAGCATATACAGAGCGTGCGGTAGCCCCTGTGTGGCAGGCCAAGACTTAGTATGATTCTAGACTTTTGGTTGTATTCCCTTAAAGGAATCTATTCCTAATTCCAAGCCTTTGAGCTCTACCCTTGGCCCAGGAGTCTGGCCCTAACAGGTAAGTATTTTGGGGTATGTAGCCTAGGCCTTTGGCCATAGGGAATAACGTCACTGACAGCCATCTAACGTCCCAGGGGCAACTCCCATAGCAATATGGTAGAGTTGGTACTTAGTGCTCGCCATGGTTCTGGCTTGCACTCCCCTCAGCATGGTGGCGTGGGTATACCGTTCCCCATAGCGACCCCTAGAGGACGCAGTTCGAAGTTCCCATGAAAGGACGTCTCGGTTTACTTATGTAACCATGGTTCCCTGAGTAGGGAACGAGACACTGCGTCCTCTAGGTTTTCTTGCCATGCTGCGGACGCAAGCTTCAGACGAAGAAGTGAATGATGTGTGCTCCCGGTGCCTATTTATACTATAGTCGCACCGGTAGTGACGTCATGGCTGTCGCCGGCCAACGTGTTGTTGGTGTTTTTTTCAATGTATGCTTCAGACACGGGTCACGACGAGGCGTTCCCCATAGCGACCCCTAGAGGACGCAGTGTCTCGTTCCCTACTCAGGGAACCATGGTTACATAAGTAACCCGAGACGTTTTCTTTCTTTCTTTGTTTTAAAACCCCCCACAAATAATGGGTATATCTGGCAAACCTACTAATAGATACTAACACTATAAACCTGCATCTCTCTCTTTTGTCCCACTAGAATTACTAAGATACTCAAAGCCTCTTTAACCCTTACATCGTTACAACAAATATCCCTCTTTATGCTGCTTACAACTGAACCTGGTCCATTCCCATTTAAAAGGTTCCAGTACTTAGTCAGCCATCTTACAAATCAATACTGTGAATTGCTGATATCGTCATCCTTAATGAACTTCCTCTAAGCCTTCTGGGAAAGAGAGGATGTTTGTGAGTTTGTTAACTTAACATCGAGATGTGAAATGGCATTCCACCATTACCTCCCCTGTTAAGAGTTATGAGATTGATTAAATTATTCAAGCACTTGCTTTATGAATATACTATATAATAAATACTAATGTATATTAGTAAAAATAAAATAATGTATGATTAAATAAATGTCTAATTAAATGCAAAATTTCATGAAAGAGCATTGATTAAAATAAATTAAAGTAACATGATTTTTTAAATTGTTAAACAAACCTAATTTGCATGCATTTTAACATGTAGTTATATGCCAAAGATCAAAACAGAGGAATATAAATGCAGTGTTGTATGAAACATAGCACGTCTGCTGCTATACAACTGTTTTCCAGAGAGAGAAAATACAAGGAAAATATTTCAAAGATGAACAGGATGCAGACAATCTACCCACTGTGTGGCTGCTAGTTCACCACTTATGGAAGACAGTACATTCTGTAACATACGGCTCAAAGACTTAAACATTAGAAAGTTTGTCTTTAAGTAATACTGTACAAAGCTGACTACATCAGTCTATAATAGATAACTTTATGAATGAGAATGAAAGATCGAGGGGTGTAAATCATGAAATTACCTTCAGAACCTTTAGACTGAACTTTTGACCAACAACTGCATATTTATAACAGCAGTATGGAGAAATTCGTATTAACTTTAAAACGTTGTATTAAATGGGAATACAATTTCAATTTAAATAAAAATTGCACTCTATAGCAATTCAAAACGATATATATATACTATATATACTCCATATACTTCCCATACTGTCAGTTTCAAATTTTCCAAAAAAAAAATACTTCATGTCCCCAATCTGATCAAAACTGTTGTAAAAACCAAACAATAAGCTGATGAAATGAGCACGATGACATCTTGTGTCCACCACCTACTACTTGTTCTGAATGCACAACATCACCACAGAATACCAACACACGCGCCCTCATTTTCCACTCCATTTCTGTGTAATTTAACAATGTTGCTGGGGTTGTAACCCCACAAATGCATCTATTCATATTTTTCAGGATCTATCTCCTCCCGCATAGCTAATACTTTCCCAGTGTTGGACTGATTTTATGGAAATGCACACATGACACTGTGTTTATAAACATCTTCAATTCTATTTGGGCGTTGACATTTCCAGAGCCTTTTCTTTACCATGGGTGCTCAATACTAATATATACCCAGGCTTGGCACTCCATAGCTCCCGATTGATTCATCTCAATTGCCTGGTGCTCTTTGAAGGAGTCAGAAGTTTCTGTTTTGCCTCTTTCTTTTTTATCCCTCAATCACACAGACAGTTTTGTGAGGAATCAAAGAACAGGCACATCACAAGAGTAAACTTATGACACCTACAGTCACAGCAGATTTCTGTTCGCTGATATTCCGTGGATTCAGAGTTCAATTATGTCAAAACAAAACAAACAAAAAAAACCCCCTCAAACTTAGCCTTTCTCCTTTTCTCTCTCTGTCTTGCCATGTCTTTTTTTATACCGTACCGATTTTCTTATTTTCACAATTTTAACATCAAAGAGATATGCTTCACATATGCCATACTTTTATCATTGTGGATCTGTTGTTTCTCTGTGGGGTATTAATTTAAGCCCAGTGGAGACTGCAATCACAACGTTATAGGACTGGACTAATATATACAGCAAGTGATTCCTCTGAGACCCAGCTCATATATTTTATATTATTTTATCCGCTTAATGATTAAAAATCTGGTTACTTAGCTGAATCTATCTATCCATCTATATGTGAAACTATCCATCCATACTTCAATTCAAAGAACAATTTTAAATCTTGTTTGCAATTCAAATTTAAAAGGGATTTTCAATTAAATTCTAAAGGGCTGCTTCAGGTTTGAATGAAGGAGAAGATTTTCAGTGAATAATGACATAAAATGTAATTTGTGAATCATACAGTATGGACTATTTTTATGACACTTTATGACATGGATTTAAAGCTTCAAAGTTACAATCACTATTCTTTCATCTTTTGTCCATCTCCTTTGGTGTTCCATGGATGAAAAGAAAAATACTGGAAAAAACACAGACCCACTGGATTAGTCCTATTAAGACTGATACACAACATTCAGTTTGGCTTACATGTTGTGAAGCATAAGGACAACTGGCAGCAGCGATATTCTGTCTATCAGTGTATGAGCATCAGTGGATCTCTCTTTTTCAGATTTTCTCTCTGGTGGCGTTGTGACTGATGACACAAGATCTGCGTGTGATCTACCATCTTGAATGAATTGCCTGCTAGCCGCCCACCACAACAGCAGCAGCAGCATGCAGCTCTTACTGACCTTCCAGCATACATCAGCAGCCCACCAGACAGTGGTCATCGCTAATGCTACAGCCACAGCGGCGTGGCAGACAAATCCATTTCCCAGCAGGCCTACTTATATAATCCATATATTGAGTTGAATTCCATCTCAATCTTTGGCACCTGTGCTAATGAGGAACAACTGGGAATTTAGCTCCTCCTTGTCAAGATTAAAGGGGATACAAGCTACAAGCAAAGCACCAGCAATCAGTTTTGATCATTCATGGTTTTGTTTAATACATGTAAAACAGGACATGCATTTTAAGGTATAATTCTAAAAGGTTGAAGCAGAACCTCAAACCTTAACCTCAAAAACTGAGCTTGTGAAACTAAAAATAAAGCTGAATCTTATTATAGAAGTACATGAAGGTGCTTTTAGAAATGCACATTTATTATGTGATTTCAATTTGTAGCAGGTAAAGGCTGCACTTCTGCCTGTAATGCCCTGCTGTGCTTTCTGTTAAAGGAATAATGTCGGAATTTATTCCACTTTGCCAATTCCAATTTAGGATAATTTATTTATTGAAAATACCGAATCCTTTGACAAAAAAAATAGGTCTTCAGAATTTAATTTTAAATCTTTATATTTCTCTGAAAGAGGTAAAGCAAGAACACGAGTCTTCACAAGGATCCCTTAATATTTTGCTGTTTTTAAGATTTTATTTTATTTGATAAAATATTACATTTTAATAAGATTGGCTCCTTGCTGGACATTATTTTTTTTTCCCTCACAGTCCCTCTTGTAAGACATTACATCTTTATTTATTATTAATTTGTAATTATAGGGAATTGATGATTATTAATTTATTCAGGTTTATTTCTAGCTCAGGTTTTAAAAGAACTCGATCTGAGAATTCGAGGTCCACCTGATCAAAACTGACTTTGACTTTCAATAGTTTATACTTTATCAGCTACTCGGCCAGCGAGAAGTTGATGTCCGTGTATATTACCAATTGAATATGTAATTTTTGTATTCTCCCTGGCCACGGGTGAAATATAGTTATGATTATTTGTAAGCTCTTAACAGAGGTAATTATTGTAAGTAAGCTACGAGATAAGTAGCAAGGATCGTTTGGCATAGGTTTAACCTTGAAATTATATGAGCCAAGAAACTTCTTGTTTATAAATGAAACATGAATTTTATTGTCTATTCTAGATTACATTAAAACTAAGCTTAAACATACACATACACACAAAGATTCGAGGAAATGAGTTGACGGAGTTGCATGTTTTCAAAGTCCTAACTCGTTTAACGAGTTGTTTTAAATTCAGCCTAGGAGAACACTAAGCAGCGATTGTCTTATCTTTACTGTTTAATTCAATTCTACACCAGTTCAGTTGAGTTGAAGAGTTTGTTCGTTTACTTGCGTTCTTTGGTTTGACAGCTGAAAGCGGAGGTGATTCAGTCGCTGTAGCGGGCTTCCTTGATGTCTGTTGAGGGGAATTCCTTCGCTGTTTGGCTGTTGCTTTGACGTCGGAATGACGTATGGGTGATGTCCTTTTGGGGAACCCCTCTTGGAGGACTTGGTTGCCGGTTTACTGAAGAGGCTTCAACAGTCCTGCTAAAAGCCTGAGTTTGAAAGACTTTCAAGTTCTCCGAAGATCGCGAAGTCTCACTGAAATGTATGAGTTCTTGGATGGTCTTGGCTATGCGCTGGTATGGCGGGGCGCTTTGTCGCGCCCACCAAGGTGAAAGCGTTCTTTTGAGTGAGAGTGCGACCCCAGCAGAAGACCACTAAGCCAGAGGCTTTGTGTCCATTTTTAAGCAGGCTGACTTTTGTCCAGCCCACAGTTCGCTTGTCCAATCAGATGGTGGCATGGTTGTATGTTGTTTGTGGAGAGTATTTCTGCAAGTTTTTGAGAACTTCTTATAAAACTATCATCACTGGAAAATTATGCTGAATATCAATTATTCGTTTACACCAATGTTCGGCGAATAAGACGAGCTCTCATTCAAGCTTAAACAACAGGTAGTTTGCATACACAGTAATCATAATCACTAAAAGAAAAGTTATAAAGCAACGATTAATATATCGTGGTTTCAATAACACATCACACACATTTAAGACATAAAACATATTATTTGTGAATATAGTTACTCCAATACTTTCAATGATTTTTTAATGATTGTCTTCTGAATTGTCTGTGTACATTCTGTTTCTTTGGAATGCAAAGGAAGTAAGGGTTTTGGTCATGCGGGAAGCTGGTGGTCGAAAATCATGGGATAGTCATGTGGCATCACGCTGTACATCCTGAGCTGGCCTGAGGGCATCATTAAGTCACTCATCCTTTTCGGCTGATATACTAATTCTTCTATCATCCAGTCACGGGCATCATATGTCGTCAAAAGGCTTTTTCAGCTCTGGTACAAAAGGTCTCTGTGGTATCTCTTGATTAGATTAATTAAAAGCCTCATGATGGTGATCCAGTGGCATCTCCGTGTCCTGTATATGAAATCCCTACACTCTCAACACATACAAAGACACACAAGTGTTCCTGTCCCCATGTGCATGTGTTGAGTATTCAAAGACCTTTCTAACAACCTCTACTAATCAGCCTACTAAATATACAATGGCATAAATAAATACATAGATGACCATAAAACAAATCCATCCTCTCTTTCAAGTACACATTTTACTCTACAATTTAGTCATAGGTTGTCCTGGGATCACTATGTTAGTCCACTCATTAAATCTGTGGAAATAGGAACCCATCCATAAACATTTTGTCTAGGGCCCCATGTATTTTAGCGATGGCCCTGTCTCCATGCATTCACTGGCACTCTATACTGACTAATGGTTGGACAGAGAATAAATGGAATAAATAAGCTGCCAAATATTGATTTCAAAACTCTGATGAGAATGATGGATGTTCTCTCAAGAGATGTATTATCTGACTGCACTGTTGTCCACAAGAAACTGTTATTCATTCCACTGACTTCTGTTTTTTTTCCTATTTCCATTGATAACTCTTTTCCTATTTCCCATGACACATTAACAATAATAATTTCAAAGAATTCTTCAATTTACCCCAAAGTTGTCAAAATGAAATAAAAAAGTAAAATATATAAGTTAGCTTTTTGTAAATTTCCTAAATTTCTGGAATGTTGTAAGTGTAAACCACTTTTACGAAGACATTTGTCTGACTCACCATAACATTTTTTTTCCCTGAATAAAACGGTTTTACTTTTGAACACATCTGAATTGATGATTTGCCTTGTGAAACGTGCTAAAAATTAAATTGTATCTGAATTAATTATTTGAAGTTGCATTTTGAATAAATCATAAATCAGAAGTCTTGGAAAGACTATTCTGAAAATGTAAGGTATTTTTTTATTGTACAAGGTATAAAAAAAAACAATTTGGTGGGGTGGTTTTCCCAGCCAATTATCCAGAAATGAGGAATGATTGATTGAATGAGTGAATTAATGGGAGGCAAGGCACATTTATGTATAGAGCACGTTTAACACACCATAGTTATCCAAAGGCTTTACAATAAAAATAACTGAATTTAAAGGGGTCATATGATGCTACTTTAAAGATCCGTATTTGTTGTATTTGGTGTAACAGAATGTGTTGACATGCTTTAATGTTCAAAAAACACATTATTTTTAAAATACTGTACATTATTGTAGGTCCTCTATGCCCCGCCTCTTTCAAACACGTCGTTTTCAACAAAGCCTTTTGATAAGCGCAGTCTGCTCTGATTTGCCAGCTGACCCTGTGCATTGTGATTGGCTGAACACTGCAAGTACTCGTCGGAAATGTAACGCCCCTTTCCATAATCGCCAGCTTCAGCTTTCAATGTAAATATCAAGACAGTTAATAATGTTGTTAGTTTTACCATCAGTTCAAGCCCGAAAGGGGAACAGAGTCACGTGACAGACAGTGATGATGCCGTACACAAGCCGCGGTTAAGACAGCTAACATGCTATGATTTCTGACAGACAGTTCAATCTCCTGTGATGTGACCCTGTTCCCCACACACACACACACACACACGACGCTTTACTCTGCGCTGCGCAAAACTCCACAATTGAACAGTCAATAGCAAATACTTAAAACTAATTACAAACATACTTTCAGTCGCTTAGTATCAGAAAGTGCCAGATTGTCATAGCTAAAGTCGGAATTTTACCCGTTTTTTTTTTTTAATTTTTTTTTTTAGAAACGCCTTTGTTCACAGCCAAGCCTTGCATTTCTTCTAGGTTCAAAAAACTGTCGTCCATAAATTGCGTTGCACAAATTTGAACATCTGGGTTGTGCTGTTCTTTTGTAAATAAATCTTAACCAATGATTTCCGATTGCATCTACTTCCAGAAGGCCAAATAAAGTGCTTTTGCTTTCGCACTGAAACACACAGCATCTCCCTGACAGGGCTGCATCAACACTACTGCCTTCTTTCTTTGCTGCACATTTGGGCGGCGGCCTTATGCTAATATTTCCACATAGTGATGTAGGTATGTGGGGGCGTGTTAGAACGTGCTGTTTTAGGTAGGCGTGGCTGACTTTTAACTTTTTTAAAGAATATCTCTTTAAGTTTGAGATTTTAGTCTTTGCAATTTTACAGATCTTTTTTATGCACCAAGAACTTGTAACACTCCAAATAGAAAGGAAAATTGAAATCACATCATATGACCCCTTTAAAAGATAGGGGGGTGGGGGGTGGGACACAGACAAAACATGTATTAAAATGAAAATTCATAAAACACCAATTAAACTATTCAAAGTACATACACAGCATCACTCAAATGCTAAATAGTAAAAATAAGTCCACTCTAAGTTTTATAGGGAGCCAGTGCAATGAGGCAAGGACAGGGGAGATATGATCCATTTTCTTAGTTCCTGTTAAGAATCTGGCTTATAAATCTAATAATAAATAATAATACATATGTAAATAAATAAATAAAAGAGATACACTGCTTATTTTAATTTCATACCAAAAAAAACATTATCATATATATATATCATAGATATATATAAGTATATTAGGATAGGATATATATTAGATATATTTTTTTTTTTATTTTTTTTTTGTATTTTTTTTTTTTATTTTTTTTTTTAATAAATTAAGACGGAAACTTTTGGAAATGTAATTGTAAATGTCCCTGTCTGAGTCTATTGACTTGTTTATAGAAAGAACAAAACCAAATTCGTCTGTTTAAGCTGCTAACAAGTCTAGTTATTCACCACATTTTAGTAGTTTAAAACACTGAGCCACTGAACACAACAGAGATGTAACCATCAATTTACAGATTGCCTTTGTCAACATGGGGGCAGCAGCAAACATCCTGACAATATGTTCATGTTAGTTGTATCAAACAGATGATAGGCAAAAGCACCCCAATAAATGTCAACACAAACTGGGGAAACATTTTTCTCATTGGGGGGGGGGGGGGGGACACAAACCTTGCTGCAGACTGAGATTAACTCTTCATAGCAATGAGCCAATAGCGCTGTTCTATGCTAACACGAGGATGTCAATTCCAGCGCTGTATAAAGATTGGCCTTTTGATTTGACTCTGACAGTTCATCAAGATGACTTGTCATACAGTCTGAGATACTTGTAGCAGTATGGCATGATATTGATATATGCTATGAGCTGCATGCTTTGCCATTTTAAATAATGAGAAAACCTGTCATTAGACAACTGCACATTTCATTGATATTCTGCTCAATGCGCAGCTATATGCACAAGAGACTTTGTTGTGCAAGAACATGTAGTCTGAATATGTGAGCAAAGATGATATACAAGTTCACTCAGAATTCATATTAAAGAATTCTCAACACACTTGCAGAATTTGATTTGTGATTTACTGTATGAGGTCTCCCGATCTAAAATGGCCTCCAAAAGTATTTGGACACTTTCCACGACTTTCTTATAAAAAAAGATTAATTAAATTAAAGAGAGCAATAAAAATAAATGACAATTTAATGTGACTTGTGTTCCCAGGAAAGCGAAAGAGAGCAAGAGAGGAACCCTAACTTTTAACTGCCATATTTGAGTGTGTCAGTTTGCCACCTAATCAGGAGGAGGCAGTGATTCACATGACAAAAAGGTGAAAGGAATAGAGCGAAACTGTCATCAAACGACTGGAGGAATTTAGCAGCAATCGATTTTAGCATGTTGGAAGATGTGAGTGAAGGTTTTCTGAAGTGGCTTTGGTCAAACTCCTTTCTACGGAAGGTCGTGATACATCTTCGGGATTGGTGTGTAAGAGGCAAAAAAAAAAAATTTTTTTTTTATTATTATTTTATTTATAATGCTTCCGTTTTTTTTGTGTGCAATTATAGGTCTGATCAGTGAAAAATCTATATTGGATTCTTTGCCATGATATGCTGATTAACCAAATTTATTTACACGTAAATCCCCCAAAACGTTATTCAGAAGAATAAAAGCCCCAAATGAAGATAATCATGCATAATTATTTGTTAATTTGTTATTGTTTGTGCACAACTGTAAAAAAAAAATAAAAAATCACTGAAAATGCACTTTGCTGTGGCCGATGAAGCCTTCTATTCATCTGTTGTGCTCCGTCCAGCTGTTTTTTGAACACAATTACAATTAAAGAATTTAAATCGTTTTATTTTATTAAATATATAAGAATCAACAGCAATTAATGTGTTAAAATGACAGTCAATTTATTTTTAATTGTTCCCCGTTTATATTATTATATATTATTTTTTTACTTATCATTATAAATCGCTAGTGTTTAAAGTAATAACTGTGAAAAGATTATATGCGTTTGTCTCTATTTAATAAATGTCTTGAGATATCTCAAATAACCCTGCGAAAACTAATATCTCTTTTGATTCAAAGCGATAAGGCATATCTAGTGTGAACAAATGGTCATTTCTGTCTCTTGCCTCTGTGGTGTGTGTGTGTGTGGTGGTGTGTGGTGTTTATTCAGCTCTCCAAATCCATCTGTCTGCATCTTTCTCTTGGTCTCATTGGATCAATGATTTAGATAATACAGCAAAAATGGTAATGAAAGGTGATGAAATACTTTTTCATCAAAGCGTCTGATCATATCTAAATCAAAGTGTTTCAGTCCTTTCATACAGCTTATGTTAAAATATCAGTCTGGTACATCAGTGTTGAGTACTGAAGTGAGGAGGACGGTTAAATGGCATGTGATTCCAGTTTGAATAGTATGAAATGTCTGACAGATCGAAAGTCGCCACCTGGTCACTGTTGCCATTAAAGGAATAGTTCACCCAAAAATGAAAATTTGTCAAAAACATAAAAATTTACTCGCCCTCAGGCCAACCAAGATGTAGATGAGTTTGTTTCTTCATTGAAACAGATTTTGAGAAATTCATCATATTAATCGTCTGCTTATAAAATTGATCGTTGCAGTGAAGTGGGTTCTTGTAGATGAAATGTGGATTTTGGTGCGTGTTATCACTGTCTAACTCCCCTCATTTTCATAGCACCCATTGACTGCAGAGGATCCACTGATGAGGAATTAATGTTACATTTCTCCAAATCTACATCTTTGACGGCCTAAAGGGGAGTACATTTTCATTTTTGGGTAAACAGTTCCTTTAATTGCAAAGGGTTCTTCAGACTCTTCCTTTGTGAATGCATGAGGGTATCCTTACAGGTCCAGAAAGGAAGAGGGTAAGCAATATTTTTGGAGCATGAACCATGGTCGTCATGTTCCCAATGAACACTTCATCTTTTTATGAAAAAAAGTTCCCATGGTCAGGTCCCATGAAACACCGCGCCCCCTTTCATTATGTAACAGTATTCCCAATGAACATTCTGTCTTCTCTTTTTAATATTTACATTTTACTTCAAATAAACCTCTCTCTGAGGCCTGTCGCCATACCCACTGTGCCCGTCTCCGTTCACCCTGCCACAATGTGTCTTGTGGGTGTGGGTATAACTGTCTGTTCTCAGCAGTTCTTGCATGCTTCTCCATGGACCCGGTGAAACAGATGCTCTGAACTGTCACAAAATTCACTTAATACAAAGCCCACTGGATGGACTGAGGGAGAAGAAATGGGGCAGGGAAGGAAGCATCCATAAAAACAAGAACATGTACTTACTGTACTGGCAGTTTCTTCCCATATATTCCCCTGGGCATTCACAGGAATAGTTCGCAACCAGATCTGTGCAGATCCCCCCATTTCTACAGGGGCTTCTTTCGCATTCATTAACATCTGCAGAAAAAAAAGGGGAAAAAGTGAATCGTTTACAATGGTAAAATTAATTTCAATAACCATTTGTACCATTAACTTTGTGTTTAAAGTTAATGAAAATCCTGCCAGGAAAATCAATTTAAATGTAAATGGCAATTAAAAATTGATGTAAAACCCCACACAACTCCCCTGTTGAACACTGCTTTGTTGAGAGTACATCTTTTCTTTTAATAAGACATGTTTACACTGACACATGATAAGCTAGACCTATGCATCAGCTCACATCATTAGCCCCTCAGAGTGTTTGAACAGTGAGCTGCAACCTGCTATTGAGAGAAACTGAAATCTATATAGGAAAAGCTGTTCTGTTTCAAAACATAGCAAGCTCACCGGTGATGGTTGGTCATCGCTTTAGCATCTACCGCAGCACACACACAGGAGAAAGATATTGAAATTCAACCCTATCATCCTGAGGTTTCACCACAAATTAGCTTGATGAAAGGCACACCTCTGTCTTTATTCCTCTGTGGTTAGATTAACAGGATATAGACAGCCGCTTGCTGAGAAAGAGCAGTCACAATAATCCAGCCGTGTGGTCTAGGGAAGCCCTCAGCTCTCTAAGACTGAATACCCGGAGACCAAATTCATGTAAGTCTGACCAAAGAAGAAAGTTAGAGTGTGTAACTTTTTTGGATGTTAAAGTTAAATTATGTCATTATTTGCTCACCCTTATGTCATTCCAAACCTGTGTGACTTTTTTGGTATTTTTATATTTTGAAAATGTCCTTTTGTTCAAAGAAAGTCAGTGAGGTTCAGTGCTGTTATTCTTTAAAATATTATGAAATTATTTTGAAATATACTTTTCAAATATGGTGACTCTTTAGCTCCTGAAGCCTCATAGGATAGAAAAGTGTCCAACTGACATTGACAATATTAAATTTGAAAATTATTTTATTAAACTACATGTACATACTGTCACACTGCAAGTGCACTACATTTCCCCTTAGACATATCTACTAATAATATTTGTTATGTATGATAATTGGTCTGTTTTCTGGACACTTCAATAGTATGACTATTTACAGTTGGGGAAAAAAGTATTTAGTCAGCCAACAATTGTGCAAGTTCTCCCACTTAAAAAGATGAGAGAGGCCTGTAATTTTCATCATAGGTATTCCTCAAATATGAGAGACAAAATGAGAGAGAAAAAATACAGAAAATCACATTGTAGGGTTTTTAAATAATTTATTTGCAAATTATTGTGGAAAATAAGTATTTGGTCAATAATAAAATTTAATCTCAATACTTTGTTATTTACCCTTTGTTGGCAATGACAGAGGTCTAAAACGTTTTTTGTAAGTCTTCACAAGGTTTTCACACTGTTGTTGGTATTTTGGCCCATTCCTCCATGCAAGATCTCCTCTAGAGCAGTAATGTTTTGGGGCGGTCGCTGGGCAACACGGATTTTCAACTCCCTCCAAAGTTTTTCTATGGGGTTGAGATCTGGAGACTGTCTAGGCCACTCCAGAACCTTGAAATGCTTCTTACGAAGCCACTCGCCCGAACTCCTCGTTTCCAGGGGTGCGGGTGGGGCGGTGTGTTTGGATCATTGTCATGCTGAAAGACCCATCCACGTTTCATCTTCAATGCCCTTGCTGATGGAAGGAGTTTTCACTCAAAATCTCACGATACATGGCCCGATTCATTCTTTCGTTTACACGGATCAGTGGTCCTGGTCCCTTTGCAGAAAACAGCCCCAAAGCATGATGTTTCCACCCCCTTGCTTCACAGTAGGTATGGTGTTCTTTATGCAACTCAGCATTCTTTCTCCTCCCAACACGACAAGTTGAGTTTTTACCAAAAAAATCTATTTTGGTTTCTTCTGACCATATGACATTCTCCCAATCCTCTTCTTGATCATCCAAATGCTCTCTCCCATCCTTTCTGGGTCTGCGACGGGCCTGGACATGTACTGGCTTAAGCAGGGGGATACGTCTGGCCCTGCAGGATTTGAGTCCCTGGCGGCGCAAGTGTGTTACTGATGGTAGCCTTTGTTACTTTGGTCCCAGCGCTCTGCAGGTCATTCACTAGGTCCCCCCCGTGTGGTTCTGGGATTTTTGCTCACAGTTCTTGTGATTATTTTGACCCCACGGGGTGAGATCTTTCGTGGAGCCCCAGATCGAGGGAGATTTTCAGTGGTCTTGTATGTCTTCCATTTCTAATAATTGCTCCCACAGTTGATTTCTTCACACCAAGCTGCTTACCTACTCCTTTTGTTCCGTCGTTATTCACTCTATAACCCGTGGAAGTCTTGCGCTTTTGTGACTTTGGTTGTAGAGCCGTGTTGTAGGACAGTGTCCCCCTTTTATAATGATAAACAGAAGTATCAACGAGGTCTCCATTACTACCAGTTAGCACATTGGTGGATCTAGAAGGCCAGAATCTCCTGTGCTTGTCTTTCAGTGAAGTCAACGCTGACTAAATACGTTTTTGCCCCACTGTATTCTAGTTGCTTTATGTTATCTTATTTTTGATATATCTTATATTTGACATTTTCGCAAAACATATAGTAGGAAATTACACATTTTTTTATGTTGGCAGTCATATAATAGTCTTTACAATTCAATTTTGTGATGCTAGAGGCTCAGAAAGGTTCACGTGAAAATTGGTTAGAACTCGTTTGAACTAAAATTCACCACAGTAAACCATCAGAACTAAACTGGAGCAAACCACTCAACAAGTAAATGTATGTTGTGTGTTGATGTGTTTGAGGACATGATCTGTGGAAATAAGCCTTAATGTTGATCCTGAAAGATTTCACAGAACTGAATAAATTTGCAATGGCAGAAAATGTTACAAGAAGCCATCAAAGAGCTGAAGGAATTAACTTTGATGTTTAGAGGATAAGCTTCCATTCAACAGCAGCCTTGATTTTGCTAAACTTATCTGGCCTAAATCAAAGACTTAAAATCCTGTTGGTATTTTCGGACATTGAATGCAGATGTAAAATAAATCCCTAATTCCCTATAATATATTTGTGATCTAGGTTTTGGCTTGAGATTAATACTGTATATCCCTAGAAAAACGTTGGTGCCAATGCTCATGCGCATTTGTGCTCCTATATGAATTCAGTAGTACCTTAATCTTCTCTTTTTAAGTAATGTGAAAACACAAAAACTACTTTGCATAATAGTAAGTGGGGCAGTAGACCTGACATTACACAAAACAAATCACTTTTGAGTACTGCAGGTTTCACACTTGATATTGGTTTATCTTCAAAACACACAAACTCTGTACCACTTGTAATGGAACAAAACAAATTGCAAAACAATTACTTAATTACTTCAAACATCTTAATGACCATGCAACTTCAAATGAGAAAACTATGCTCTAAGCACTTCTCTCCGAACAAGTGCTTTATTAGCATGGGTGCACAAACAAGCACTTGTCAGACACAGTGCCATCGTCATAGCAGGAGATTGTCACAATCACAAGGATTATGTTTTAATTAATTCAAGTGAGAGAGGCTTAACGCTCTCATTAACGATCATTAACTTGACAAACAAAGACCTGGGAGCACACTGCTGACAACAACAAGGGCAAATTATCATTAAGTTAATAGCTACTTCAAAATCAAAATTGGCCGCTAATGTTTGCTTTTGTATTTCACAAATCTGTTGATTCGTTATAGGGGACATATCATTAGGAATCAACATTTCCTTAAATCTTAACACAGTAGATAAGAGTTCAGACTACTTTGAAAACATACTGTCACGCAAAGAACTCAAAACTTCCTTGCAGGATGAAAATACATTTTTTTGAATCTAAACTTTAAACTTTTTTTTTTTTTTAGGTGAGACTGTATTTTTTTAGGATTCAAATAGGAGGTTTGTTAATAAAGATAACGTCTATTTGAAAATTTGCTTCAACGTTTTCGGAGACGTGAGCTCCAGGGCATCAGCGGCCGTTCAGCACTCAAGAACCCGCCGAGAGCAGCCTCACCTTGGCCAGATCTTCTGGAATTTGTCGCGGGCTCTGATGTCTCTAAAGTGGTTAAACATGAGATATATATATAATTTTTTTTATGTTGATATTTGCTAGTTCTGCACAAAAGAGTGTTTTTAAAGACACCCGTTGTTGTTTCTTTGTCTTTACAATCTGCCGTCAAACTGTTGTATAAACACAATATCACACTCGTAGCCATGAGATATGGCTGTATATCGGCACACTGATTACCTATGGCCGAATCACAGCCGTGCCGATATAGAGCCATATCGCACTGCTACTCGTGTGATATTGCTTGTGTGTGTGTGTGTGTTTTGTTTAAAAACATGCTCTCATCTTTCTTTAAATATATACTGTTTAAATTCATTCATTAAAAATTGTTCAATATAATCAAAAATGCTGCCTCTGGCAGGCAACTTAAAAAAATACTTACTCGTTATTCCTGGCTCAGGTACCTAAACAACTGGATAAAGTTTCCTTTTAACATAGTTTAATTCCATAATTTCAGTCTGATTTCAGGGCATTTATGATGCTATCACAAAATAAAATTAGTTAAGAACGAAATGGTAAAAAAATAATAATACAGTTTTAAGTGCAGAGAAAATACTAATACCACTGCTACCAACAACAATATTATTAATACACTGGATGAGAGAAGACCTAGTGATGTAGACATCAGTAGTAAGATACATTTTCAGGTACCATTTTCTGTCATGAATGCAAATTCACAGTAGTCTAATTTTTAATAACACTATTCAAAAAGAATCATTCTTTCAAAGTACTGTAAGCCCCTTGAATGACAAACTTGATAAAACGCTCTCTGATAAATAGGTAGGAACTATCTATGAAAATATTTCGGACTTACCAGTGTAGTAAATGAGTGTTTTCAGAGCTCCCATGTGAATATGAATCACGTGAATATGAATCTCTGTGCCTTAGTTATCAAATCATGACATAAGTGTTCAGTGACCACACAATACACTCATTTAAACTTTCAATAGCAGAGCATCTTCAAAACACACTCAAATTACGGTACCTTCTTTCTCAGCAGAAATTATTAAAAGCTTTATCATTTGCGCAAATGAACGTGGGGGCGTGGGTTGCTGCGGTGATGGTGCGTCGCACTGCGCTTTGCACATTCACTGCAATTTGATACAATTAGACCTTGCACCTGCAGTGGGCATTTAATGACAGAAGCGTCTCAGCTCGTTCTTTATTGGAAGAACTCCTGCTCTTTGTTCCATTGTGTTCACTGAACCATTTGAGACAAATAAATAGACGATCAGAAGGCATTTGGCACTTCAGGTGAACACGGAGACAAATCCAACCTGGAAAGAGTGGAGGTCCTTTCGAGATGGTGCAGTCACCATGAACTGAGAGGTAGCTCAAGGACTGAGACTTTAGATCGGTGAGGGGCAATTCAATCTGTTGTGTGCGTGTGTGAGTGTGAGATTGTCAGCGAGTGTGAGAGTGTGTGTGCGTACACTTGTCAGAGCGCATGCGGGAGAGCGAGAGAGAGAGGATTACCTCAGGGGAAGAGTAGCTAATCCACACAGTCGGGGAGACACAGACACTGAGAGGCTCAAGGTCAGGTAAACAAAACTCTGCCATACCTGACATCAGATCTCTCAACTAGAAGCCATCAGAGTCAATGAACTCCAGCTCTCTGACCAAACACTCTCATGTGCACTGCGCTACCCTGAGACAACATAGAGCATGTAAGCTCTAATCATACAGAAAAATATGAAGATTTAATCCCTAAGGAAAACCTCTTACATTTCACATGTGAATACTCCAATTAGATGAGCACACCTGTGAACCTGTTAAATTCATGTTTTTCTTTTAACCCCCATGTTCTATTTGTGGTTTGGGAGACCCAATAGGCTTGAAAACATAATTTTATATATAATAATTATATGCGCTACAGTGCCTCCCTGAATTTTTTTTTTCCCTCAAAATTTTGAATGGTCTTTAAAAATGAGTGCCTCGAAAAGAAGCTACACACTTTTTTTATGCACATTTTTTCCTATCTTGTAGTTCAGGGCTTTCATATTTATCTGGACTCCGTAAAAATATTAACGTTATTTTTTTTAGGGAAAAACAATGAAAAAAATCAACATAAATGCATGATTTTCAACATTCATTACCCTGCGAAATCCTTATGATTTGAGTAGAGGTTACTGACAATTTTCAGAATGGATATTCTTTACTTTTTTATTTTTTTTATCTCTCTAGCTACTATCTATCTATCTATCTATCTATCTATCTATCTATCTATCTATCTATCTATCTATCTATCTATCTGTCCGTCCGTCCGTCCGTCCGTCCGTCTATTTATTTATTTCTATTTTACGTATTTACCTATGGTAAAATGAAGATATGTTTTTACCCTATACATATATTTTCCTACCAAATAAAGTTTCCTGACATTTACCTTATAAAAATCTGTAAAGATTTCACAGTAACAAGACACAACCAAAAGGTTTTTAAAATTACACGGAAAGGGCTTTTATTTTCTAAAAAGAATAACTAATGAATCAGAGGGCACCAGCTTGTAGTAGATTGTGTGCAACATGGTTTTCAGCTAAGTTTTAATCATGTTGATAATTTAGAGGCCTGTATCAAGTATGATACAGTAGGCTTTATAGGGTTAATAATATCTGCCTACTGCCTTTTGATCGGGACAGATGAATGTGTGTAATTTGGGATTTCTAATATCCTAAACATACAGACATTAAAGTCAATCTCAGCAGAGCATAAGAGTTACATCACATGCATTCAGACAAAATTAGCATTCAGGGCTTGTCACGCAAAACAAAACAGTACAAAAACTTGTTTTTCTGATCACTACATATGTGAATTTCATTTCAAACCTGCACCAGGTGGATTTGTAAAGATCAAACAGAGACACAAAAATGTTGGAAGGATTTTACAACTTTGTAAAATTGTCCTTTGCTGTGGCATTGTCTGCCGTGTGAGTGATGAAGTGCTCTGCTAGCCGGAAGACAGTGGAGGCTTAACCTGATTTAGTGTTCAGAGCACATAGGGCCATTTCCACAGAGCGAGGGGATGGAGGTGGAGTATGTGTGTGTGTGTGTGTGTGTGTGTGTGTGTGACAATGGTGCATGCGTGTATACATGTCTCTTAAGCTTCCAGCCTTCCCCCAATCCACATTCATCGCCGTGCCTCTCCCAGAACTGAAAATAACTCCAGAATCTCTCTCGCTTTGTCCTCTACCAAATAATTTAAAAAAATCTTCCAAGTATGCCATACTCCCCTATAACTACCTCCTAACCCTTTATCAAGCCTTTAACAACATCTGCTGTTACAGTTAGTTTCAGGCCAAACTCTGATTGGCCATGGCCGATGGTCTCGTGCCCTTTTCCTGTTCGCCTCAAAGCAGTTCTCAGTCAGGGGATAATGAGAGAGATGAATAGCATCCCGGCATGAAGGGCTGTAACGGTAAGTGCTAAATTGGTCGCCATGCATCCAGGGAGAGAGCCGAGGGAAGGGGAAGTGGCCTTTCCAGTAGGCAGCAGTGACCCCTACTGCGTTGACACCTGCTCTGATGCTGCTCTGAGACACTCAGATGAGGAGTAACTGTACAGAAGAACAGAGGAGATGGGTGCATTGGGAGATAGCGCTAGAGATTGGGAGCTGCAGAGGCCGGAAGGTGTATGATAAAAAATGACTGAACTGTTCTTAGTGCAGTTCAGTCTGTGACAGTACAAGAAAATGAAAGCTGGATAACTGAGATTAATGCAAATTCAGGAGGCAACTGCTATTGCTTGATTGACAAGTCAACTATCAGGCAAAAATGAATAATATCAATACTATGGCGTTTCAATATGTGGAGGGAGATTGCGGCCAAACAATATTCCAGTGACCTGTAGCACGAAGCCTGTTTCAGTTTTTACCCAGCTAAGTTCACGTTTAGTTTGACGTAATGTCGAGTTTTCGGGCTCAAGAAGGTGGGTTGGTTTTTTAGTGGGTTGGTCACTGTGGTAACTTACGCTACACGGCGCTACCCTGCTCCGGACCAGGTTTTATTATGGGTTAGAGATCACAAACCCAAACTGGACCAATCAGCTTTGAGCAAAGTGACATTTATCTGATGCAATGAAGCCAATCCCCCGTATCTAGACAAAATTACCAGACTTTTGCAGCTACTTATTTATTATATTTATATATATTAATTGTAATTGTTTATAATTCATATAATATATTCATATAATTATTATATGAAGTGGCAATACATTTTAAGCTTCTATTTTTCAATATATATATTATATATATATATATAGATAATATATATATATATATATATATATATAGATATAGGCCCTATCATACACGCCAGCACACATTACGGCGCCAGGCGCGACGCAAGTGTTTTTTGCTAGTTTCAGTCCGATGCAGTTGTCATTTTCACGTCCTGCGCAATGTTGTTTAAATAGCAAATGCATTTGCACTCATTTGTGCGCCCATGGTCTGAAAACGGGGTGTGTTCAGGCGCATTGTTGGCGCATCGCTATTTTGAGGAACTGAAAATAGACAGCGCCATAGACCAACTCAAACCTGGTCTAAAGTCTGGCACAATGTAAATTTTTTTGTTATTGAATTAATTTAAAGAACCGTTTAGTATATGTGGCTATAGGCGGTGAACCAACACGCGTACCTTTGCTTATTACAGGGGCGCACAGGTGAGGCCGCAGCACACAATCATTTTTAAACAATGAGAATGATGATTAAAATTTAAAAGATTATTATTGTGTACATAAAATGCCTACATGTCATAATGGATAGTCCTTGCATGTATCAGAATTAGGCAATCCTTCCTCACTAGGATGCTTCAGTTGTGTCACCCGCTTGCTAATTCCGCCGTGTAAATAGCGAATCCGCCATGGCTTGAGCGCAACTGGCTCTTAAAGGGAATGGGAGATGAGAATCTGATTGGTTTATTGCATGTTATGCCGAAAAACACCCAATACTCATTAAGAGAATAGGGACAACCCTTATAGACCATGCGCCGGGCGCGCAGACCATTTTTCCTGTCGATAAACTAGCAAAAGTGGATTCAGACCGCCTTAAGTCAAATTGTGCTGTACGCTTTACCATGATGTCCACTTAGATCCGCTTAATCTTAAAGTAGGGCCCATATTGCTGTCTGCCGCCAAACTTTTTGCTGCAGCAGAAGCTTTTATCCTGGCCTTGTAAATGCTGTAAATATATTATATTTTTAATAACTAATCTCTTATCTTCAGTAGAATGTTAATTGCCTGACTCGCGCGAGAAGTGAAATTCCAATACGCTTTGTGTGCGCTCACCATTCCTGTGATTGGCTGTTTGCTGCACTTTCAGCACGTTCAGGGGTCTGCGCTCCAGTTTAATCACAAACTCCGGATCAAACTTTGACTTGACTGAGAACGTTTATATCGAGCTTTGTGAGTCCGCTGATCCTGATCTAAATCAGGTTGGCTTTACTGGGTTTTGTCAACTAAAAACTTACTCTACAACTCTTGAGTTTGTTCATCTTGCTTCGTGCTACAGGCCACAGGTCTTTTATAATGTTTACATTGTGTCCACCACAACAACGAGCCTCATGAATATTTAACAATACATTTGAATTACCGTAAAATACCACGTAGGAATGACCCTTATCAAAATTTTTCAGCACTAATAGCTTGTTGGACTGTCACATCGCCATGGGAATTTGCCCATACACATCACACTGAAGAAAGAACTCCACTGTTGAATATTACATTGCTAGATATGCCTGATTGGCAAAATGTTTTTCACTGTACCCTACTGTTGCAAAAGTTTAGGGTCAGGTTAGATTTTTTTTTTTTTTTATAAATAAATACTTTATTAAACAAGAACCCATTTGAATTGATTAAAAAAAATATTTAACTACATTATTTATAATATTGAAATATATGTTGTTCTTTTGAACTTTCTATTCAGAAATCATGAAAAAAAAGTATCATGAGTAATATACAAATATATTAAAAAAAACAAATTCCCCCTGTTAACACACAAATCAGCAAATTAGAATGGATTTATCAAGTATTGTGTGACAGGAAACACTGGCGAAAATTCACCTTTGCCATCACACGAATAAGTTACATTTTAAAATCATAACAAAACTAAATATGATATAACTGTTTTTACTGTATTTCGATTACTGTTCAAATAAATGTAGCCTTAAATACTTCTTTTCAAAAAGATAAAATCTTCACCAACTTCAAACTTTTGAACGGTAGCGAAAATCTACAAAATGACCAGTAATTTGAAACATGCATTGTAGCTGAAATACGTTTGAGTCATAGTGTTTATGCCAGCCAATATTTCCACTGCCTCTTAAGGTTCAGATTTTTTCAGTACTATTTGTTCTTATGCATTTTATTGGCTACATTTTATCTAAATGGGGAAATAACATTCACAATACAAATATTTTAGATATGTTTTACCAGAATTCACTTCCTTGGCCTTCCTTTATTTCAAGTGGTGATCCATTTGTACCTGCCCACTTTTCAACTCTTCATGTTCAGCATTCAAACTGTGAATGATCTAAATATTCCAGAAGTAGATGTGTAGCTGATGAAGGTCAGTAGAAAATGCAATCCTTACAAATAAATATAAAATATTTGTCATAACACTTCATATTGTTTTGTATTTTTAAATGGTTTTCATTTCCCTTTGCAGTATTAGAGCTACTACTGGTGCACTTCTACTATGATTGAAATTGCTGCTTAACAATAGCAGATCAAAGTTCTGAATCTTACTTTTCTTCTCTAAGTAGTACACCAGATGAGATCCAGCATAATATCTATAGTAGAAGGATTAAGTCTCCACGGACCTTCACCAAGTGATGATTCAGTAACTCAAATGAAAATATCATGGTCGTAGGCATTGTATTAATTAATGCAATTCATATCTATCAAATAAGCTGATGCAAAATTGCTCGTTTCTCAGAGGTCTCAATAAACAGCTGTAAAAATACACAATTCATGTTTACTGTTGTACTGAGCATAGACAAGTGCAATTTGTTTGCTGACTGAAACCATACTGAGAGTATATTATTAGTTTATCAGCTTATCTTCTGCTCAGCTCAGTGGGAAAGAAATAGCAGACGCTAAGCTGTGGCATTCTGGTTTAAGACATAAAAATGACACTGTGTTAACTTCCATCTCAGCCCAAGCTGCTGTGATTTATTAAGTGGCTGTTTAAAATATTTGAGCTTGGTCTGGTTCATACACTTTTTTTATGATACCTCCTTTGCGATAACTCAATACTGGGTGTATTTCACCTGAATACAGCCCATATATTCACTGCATCTATTTAACATAATCGAATTAACATGAAACATGAGAAGGCTAATTCAGATGTTCTAGTAAGTTAATTTGGTTAGCTTGACACTTTTAATACAACCTGGTATATATATTGGTGAATTTAAATGACTGCTTACGAGTTCTTCCCTCAAGACTAAACTTATTACACACCCCATGAAATCAATGAGAGTTTTGTGGCTTTTAGTCCATATCTGTTAAGGTTGAGGCCATCTATATGAGCTGCTGTATTGCTATAAGTGCTCTCTGGATGACGTGAGGAACTGAAAGAATTTATCGCAGGGCTTTGGTTTATCACCAACAGGCACATTTTTTATTTTATTTTTTTCTCAGCCATCTTTTGTTTAACAGGTGCCTAGAGCAGTTGGGGGTCGGGATCTTTCATGGCACTAGCAGACCTCCCCGAGCTTAATTACATCCTGTGTGTCACACCAAACATCTGTCATGTTTGAAAGTTAACTTGAGGCAGGCCAGCTTCCAGAATCAAAATTAGATAGGAAGTTGTAGGAAAGTGAAGATGGAATGTATATGCATAATAGAGCATTTCCATGAATCTATTAGCTACATCCACTGCTTAATGCACATCTATTTTGACACACACACACCCAAACACCCACACACACACCCACACCCCACACACACACCATCACACAGATATATATATATATATATATATAATTCATGACATAGTGTTAATCACTATGCCAATCTTGCAATGACGAGTGTCAATCCTGCATTTAAATGTCTTCTTAGCAGCATCAAAAACAACATTTTTATGCAAATTCTGAATGGATTATATATTGAATCACTTCATAATCACTGAAATCTATGACTTCAGTTCATGAGTTTTGCTGCACGGAAATGTTTGTTCAGTCAATAAAGCTGTCTACACTGCACAATGAATATCTTTGCGAAAATTCACGAGCGTGCAGAACTCAGTTGCATAGTGGTATTTCTGACTAACTTTAAACATCCTCTGATTTGGTCTTGTGTGTTCAAGAGATCACAGACAATGTCTGTGATTGGCTCAATTGCTCAATGATGCAAAACCACTTTGTAAATAGAAACATTTGATGCTTATTCAAACACAAATATATGCACTGGAGCATTTGTCAGATCTGTTTCACCAATATTCTATTATTACAGTTTCAACTGATGGTGCTCTTGCTTTCGTTTAAGGGTGCTTGGCACCCTCTAGGACCCCCATAGAACTGGGTTTGTCTTGATGTGTCATCCTCAAGTAAAATTATCAAGTAAAATGATAATAAAATCTTTATTTTTCATATTCCATATTTCATGTAAAAATAAATTATAAATACAACTATACATATAAATATAAATCATAATAAATACTGTACATAATATTCTCTAAGTGTTGCACCTGAGGCCATACTGTTCTGAGGTCCAGTCTGGCGTCTATCAGACTAAATAGCATAAAAAAAACTCAATTTATTGTCAGGGGACACAAATGGTAATTTAGTCATTCATTCAAATCAAATGATGTTTTCACTGCAAATCTGTCTGTTCAGCAGTAAAAACATGAGATGTTCCTTTTTCATATTCTAGATTTTTTCATAATGACAATGTACTTAATAAATATGATATAGGAATATCTTTAAAAATAATATACTAATTTAATTATAAATTTCACTGCTTCACAATAAACTTGCCCATGTACATTTGTTTTTAGCACATACAAAATAAATTATGGAAATTAGCTTTTGATTATCATCTGATGAATTACTGCCACCATGATCATTACAAAATGTTCACTACACATCTCTCTTAAATAAAATAATGTTTACATCATACTAGCACGACATTAATTGTAATGTTAAAAGCACTAAGTTTTGTGAAAAGTAATTTGGCATGTCTTGGCTAAAAAGAATGACAGTGGTGTCATTTAAAAGCTCATGCTGCAGTATTACACCAGAGTAAATATTGTGTGGACTGCATTTGATTAGTGAATGAAACACAGGCACTGTGGTGAAATCCTAGTGTCACAGCTGTGCAGTGAATTCACCCCTCAGTATTTTAAAAAGCTGATGGGAGGATTCCAGTCTGATGGCCTGGCTGTAACGATGGGTGAGTCCTAATGCAAGTGCAGTGGATGGTGTTTGAGGAATGGGCAGGTTTCTGTACTAACAGGCTTTGGCAGCCTGCCAATGGAGCTCTGGCAGCAGAGATGAAGGCTCAGCTGCAGCACAAAGAGGCAAAAGAAGCACATAAACCTTCAGTGAAGGAGGAGAGGCAGAGAGTAGAGAGGGAAGAAAATGACAGAGATGGGATGAAAAGAGAGAAAGCTGAGAAATGGGTGGGGAGAGAAGTATTGGGGATTCAAGGAAAAGAGAAATAAATGAGAACAGTACTGGGGTCAGATGGAAAGGGAGGAAGAGAAGAAAACAGGGGAAACTGTCAAGAGGCAGGCAATGCAGCAGCACCAGGGGACACAGAGTGGAGCTGTCTCGATGGGATTGTAGAACAATGGGAAGAACAATACAATGTCTCTACACTTTGCTCCTTCAATGAGGCTTTATATCAACTGAATATTAACTGATGTTTTGGATAGCATGCTTTCAAAGCGGGAAGAAAACCACTAAGCACTTTCTACGTACAAAACTATTTCCCCATTTCAGCTAAATGCAGTGGTGGTTACCATAACATTCCTGACTATATCTAGGTCATGCCAGAGAGATGAATTTACTGTAGTTGTGTAGATCAATCAGATTATGAATAAAATGAATTACAACTCAAGTAATTCCTCATTGGGATACATCAGGATTCGCGTACTAATATATCTATATATATATATATATATAGAATATATAATATATAGATTATATATCTCATATTACATCATGTGGTTTTTGCTGTGATTCGTCTGTTCAGTTCTAATGATCAGTTGTTCTAATTACAAAAAAAGTGTGTCATTGTTATGTTAAAATATTTCTATTACTATAAAATATTTCTACAACTATAAGCCTTTTTCGTGGATTGAAATATACACACTCGGAATACATGTAATCAAATCATGTTGCTTTGACTGTGAGTCTGTCATTTCAAATTTGTTATTTTGAAAAAAGTTTCTAAAACTAAAGTGTTAAAATACTTCAACTACCATGAGCCTGTAGGTTGATTGCATTAAAGACTGTGTTTCTGAGCTGTTTATTTGACCAGCTTGACACTGGCTCAACCAATGGGGTGAGTTTGGGGCGTGGCTTAATGTTTTTTGACCAATGGCAGATTAGCCGAGTGTTTCGGAAACCTATTTGAAAACGAAATATTTTACTAAAGAAAACATGACAAAAACATCCCCTTCAGTAAACTGATCACTAGAAACCTATTCAGCAGGGATTATTCAGCGGTCACTTAACTCTGGTAGGTACATATTCCTACCATTCACACTCAAATCTACATCCATTTATGGAATATGTGGATGTCAAACCAGCTGATATCTTTTGCTCTGCTGCAGTGTCAGTCAATGTAAAGTAAAGAAATCACTCTTTTCTCCCCTCCTCCTCCCCAATCCTTCAGCTTGTGTTACTCTCAGCTTCCAAACAAACATGATTGGCATGTACACTGTGGCATGGCATGAGTGATGTTCACCTGCGTTGTCCAGCCTGCCAAACATTCACGTGGAAAACGAAAAGGTCAGCAGTGATCTTTGGAACAGAACAAGACTTCTGGACGAGGACTGATGTTGGAAACCAGGATCACCAACCCATGAAACTTTCTGATTCAGGCTTTATGCCTGCTGTTTGTTTTCCCTGATGCCTTTAGACAGCTCAGAGGTAACAGCAGCTCCAGACACGACAGAATCAGATGGCTGAGAGGAAGTGTGGCCTGCAAGCTTATTTTGAAGCAATCCGTTCTCCCTCACTACATTGAGTATATGTCCAGAAGAAAGAAAAATCATACAGTTAATGAGATCTGTAATACTATATGTTAATTGATTCTCTTACAAAACGAGATCAAATGGAGAGCAATGGACAGCTAACAGTCTCCTGCAAACTGTTTATACAGTTTGTTTTAGCACATTATGGTACAGTAGTTACTTTGATATTTATAAAAATGCCATTTCTCACCCCCTTTGTATACTTGTATAGACCTTCTGTAGCTCTGCTCCGCCCCTTTTCAGTGCTGCACTGGTCTTCTGTCTTCCGTTTGTATTCGTAAGGTTGTACAAATTTATGAATGGACTGCTCATTTTACAATCTTCCCGGTCTACTGACATTCGTTATGACATCAGCTTTGAACATTACAGTGCACACAATAACTTTGTGTTAACTCTACAACAAGTAAATTCACTTCACCAGCTAATTACTCAACAGAGATGCTATAGAGCTACCACAAAAACGGAAGTTCGAAGACATAATTCTAAAGATGGCTGCACACTTGTTTTTCTGACACAAAAGGTTCATATGACTGGTGTGACAATGAAAGCTTTTTTCAATGTTTAATGTCACATTTCACACTGTTTGCTCAGATTTTATTTTTTATTTTTTGTCAGTGCACTGCCTACGAGGTCATCGGTGCCACAGTTTGCTCAGATTTGTTATGACGTATGTTTGAAGTGATATATGGTGACCCATACTCGGAATTAGTGCTCTGCATTTATCCCATCCAAAGTGCACACATACAGCAGGGAACACACACACACACCGTGAACACACACCCGGAGCAGTGGGTAGCCATTTTTTTTGCTGCGGCAAAAGTGCCACCTCCCATTGAAGGTGGGAGAGAGCACTGTACATTCACTTACCCCACCTACAACGACCTGAGACTCGAACCCCAACCTTTGGGTTACGAGTCCGACTCTCTAACCATTAGGCCACAACTTCTCATATTATGATACCAAAGTCTGTATTCAAAAGTTTACAGAAGTGTTTAATTTCCAGATGAATTCTGATCATATTCTTTTAATACAGTCCAAGACATATTATTATAACATTATAACATATATTAAACATATTATATCTTGAATAAACAAGCAAATCAAAACATGTAAATATGTCCTCATGCATGTGCACAACCTGTAGTTCACACTCTTATTTGTTAGGATTATTCTCATCAGAATGTGATGAGAAAAATGAGATGAGAAAGTGCCTGAAGAACAAAAGTCCCTTTTGTGACATTCTCTTTCTTCTTGTATTGCCACTTAGTGTAGCTGCAGGATATTTTAAATAATCCATTGTCTGAGCTTGAGGGTGGAGATACAAAGTATTGCTGATCATTCACAGCAACCCCATTAAGCATTGGCTTCCAGCTACACTTTGTCCAGTCAAATAAACTCATTAAATAGAGTTTGCAAATTAATTAGCAAGCCTCTCGTTATGCTAATGAGAAGAAAAAAAAACATTTACATGTTTACCTAGACAGTGATGAAATATATTTTGAATTATCCATGTTCCTTTTTTCTTTCAGAAAACATGGAATAAAGGACAAAATGTGCTTCATAAAGTTAGTTCAGAAGCAGTAATTAAGCAAAATCACATCAGTGAAACAAAGAAAGAGTGAATCTTCTGGGAAGAATCACCTTTTCTTTAAAGTGTCACATGTGTACAAACATCTGATAAAAAAGATGCCACAAAACATCTGCTTCTCATTCTAATATTCACAGGTAAAATTTTAATGATGTATTGCAGAAAATCTACGTACCACAGGGTTACATGAGAGCAAAAGTAGTTGAGCTAACTGCTTTATTTTAGTCAAAACAAGAACAAAAGCATCAAAGGACAAGATCTAATAAAAACAAAGGCAAACATGAGGATGACCAAGTGGTCATATAATATAAATATATATATACACACACACACACACACACACACACACACTGTAATGGCCTTCTCCAGGTATACTTCCAGTATACAGCAATTAATGAACAAGAAAGATTTGGGTACAAATGAAAGGAGAAATCAAGCAACAGAAAGATGAACATGGGAGACAAAAACAACACAATACTTAAAGATGAAACAAAAGCGTTAATTAAAACCTTAAAAACACATGAAACGAACCCTCAAAACCATTACACACACACACATCTAAGATGAATATTTAACAATCAACTTTCATCTTTCAGATGAAAAATGCATAAATAGAATAATTGCGCTCTATTTAAAAATATTTTAAAATGTCATTTATTTTGATTTCAAAGCTGAATTTTCAGCAGCAATTTGTCAGGAAATATACACTTGCAAAGAGGTTAAGTGAAACCATCACAGCTTTATTTGTGAACACAGGATGAATGGGTGAGTAAAAGTGCACAGTCTTGAGTACGGTAAGCAGTGTAGATATAAACTTTTGTCTTACTGGTTGGGATGATGGCAATGGGAACTGGAGAGCACACACTTCAGCAGTTGGAACAACAGGTAAGTACAATGGGTAAATATCCGGTGTTCTAACAAATAATGCTACCTCTCAGATTATGCTACCAACACTGTATTTTAAACATTGTAAGGTTAGGTTTAGGGTTGGGGTAGGTGTACAGATTAATAAAGCCTCAAACCACATTGATATCATGCTGGAAGCACAATCTGAGAGGTAGCATTTGTCGCTGTCGAAATATGCTACCTACTGTTTTAACGGGAGGTAGCAAAATCTGACAGGTTAGCACAAATTGTCAGAACACCAGAACAATCAAAAAACACAAGGAACCAACACATGGAAACACGGAGAACAGGCAAGAGAGTATTTTCTAGTTCAAGGCCAGATCATGAATTAAATTAATGTTGTGTACACACTAAAATATTTGTAATTCTTTTTCAAAATGTGAGAGACTACAAACATGAGGACAAAAAATCCTAGGTTTAACCATTTTGCTCCTATAGTGGGTGGTGTGCCACGATGTGACATAAGCTGTGTCTCATTTAGAAGGCTGCACCCTCCGGAGGTCGAATCCTCTGGAGGTTGCATCCTCTGTAGGATGCATATACGAAGTATCCTCAACCTAGAATTAAACAAGACGGCCTTCGTAGGACAGGCGGAAAAGGAAAAAAAAAAAGTGAAGTATCACGTTGCTATGCCAACACATTAGAGCATCGTTGCGCTCTCACACTACTTAAATGAAGGAAAATTATTTCTAAATTTGGAAAGTAATTAAAAAAAAAATGGTTTTACTTGTTTTATTTTGTTCAATGTTTGAGGAGCTGCAGCGTACCTACAGCAGGCATCTATTAGAGAAAACAAGGAGGAGGTTATTAAAAACAAAGTTTATCCGTTTTTACCGAGGCGAATTAAGGTAAGTTGTAAACAACACATCTGCGCTTGTGTGTACGTTACATCTGCCGGTGCCGGCATTTTTCAAATTAACAACGGTTGTTCACGGCGACGCAAAGAATTGTGGGTTATCTGTAGCAGCGAAGGATACACCTAAAGCATCCTCCGAATTCCTGTGAAAGAAGGTCGCATTCGAAGGTCGCATTCGGAGTGTCCTACTTGCTTTTCTGAAATGAGACAGCCTCGATGACGTATGCAGCCTTCGAATGCGACCTCCGGAGGACGCAGCCTTCCAAATGAGACACAGCTATAGACAGCACACCACACACCTTCCATCTTCTACCAGCTCGCTTTCTGATTGGATATTGTTTCATTGCACGTGATAATCTCCAGATCGTACACGCGTTTGTCCTCGGGGTTCCCCCACACATCAGGATTTCTGATCGTAAATATTTAACATGTTGAATATTTACGATTCGCGATTGGAGCACCTCCAACGTTCTTCCGAGCAGATTAAGTCACTCTTAACACACCTCACACCAAAGGAAAATCTGATAAGATAATCTTTAACCATCAAGATAATCGGAACATTACCTAGGATTGTCAGAAGGGGAGACATTGTCCCAAAATCAGCCCGATTATCTTGTGGTGTGTACCCAGCATAAGATGTGTGTTTAAATAGAGAAATGATGAGGCGATTAATGGAAAACAGGTGCAGGTGATGGAGTGTGTGCAGGAGGGAACCAAGAGGGATTCTGGGAACTGTAGTGCTGGAGACTGGGGATCGTGACAGAATTACCTCAGTCTTCAGTGTCACATGATCATTCATAATGTGAGAATGAAGACTGGAGTAATGGCTGCTGAAAATTTCAGCTTTGCCATCACAGGAAAATATTACATTTAAATTGTAATGTATTTCACAATATTACTGTTTTACTTGATTTTGAATCAGATAAATACAGCCTTAGTAAGCATAAGAGACTTTCAAAAACATAAAAAAAAATTAGTTCAAACTTTTGACCACACACTGTCAGCTATATATATTATATTCTGTTGGAAGAATGGCAGGATTCAGATTCTTATCCCAGTCCTGTTTTGCATTAGGTTTACTATCACAGCAGGACAATCTGGATTATATAATATTATATATATATATATATATATATCTATTATATTATATATATATATATATATTTCTTCAGTGTTTTAAGAATGTGCATGGTGAGTGAACTGAGTTTAAATTGGTTCTCTTCTTAGTTTGCAGGGCTAAACTTATACCTTCCAAGAAGTCTATAATCAGAAGCATCTGTGATCAACAGGAACTTCAGTATTACTGGTGTACACTTATAGTGACGTGACATGTGGCCAAGTATGGTGAACCATACTCAGAATTAGTGCTCTGCATATACCCATCCAAAGTGCACACACACAACCGTGAACACACACCTGGAGCAGTGGGCAGCCATTTTTTTTTGCTGCGGCGCCCTGGGAGCAGTTGGGGGTTCGGTGCCTTGCTCCAAGGGCACCTCAGTCGTGGTATTGAAAAAGGAAGAGAGTGCTGTACATTCACTCCCCACACACCAACAATCCCTGCCGGTACGAGACCCGAACCCACAACCTTTGGGTTACGAGACCAACTCTCTAACCATTAGGCCACGATTCCCACGATTTTACTTTTATTAGGCAATATCACTGAGACATCTATTTTAACTTGTTATCTATAAGATGCTGTTCTTAGAATTTGTTTAAATGTTTTATGAGGTTTATAATTTTGAATGTATGTAATACTCCCTTTTTAATAGGTGGTTTGCACTCAATAAGACATGTAAAACTGTTCCTAAGCTTTCCGATATATGCTAATTCACATCTCACATGCATTTGTAGGGCATTATCTATTGCACACAGTACAGGACACAGTAAATATGAATAGTATGGCCCATCTCCAGTTAATGTTTTCTGTGCTGTCAAAGGTTTAATTGTCTGTTTTCCTGGTTTTCCATTGTGTTAGAGGGTTGTGATGTGTGTGGGCTGTGGGTTCAGGAATGGGATTGTAATCTGAATCTCCAGATGATTTGGTTTTTCACATAGTACTGGATCATTGAGCTCTGTGGGAAGGCCACACAGATTGTGTGAAAGCTGGAGAGCTGTGCGGAGAATAAGGTTGTTTGTTACTGGTACTGTGTAAAAAATGAATAGAATAAATAATAATAATAATAATAACAACAACACTGTATTTATGCTAATATGACAAGTACGTCAAGACTGAGCTCCCATATTTAATTCACTGTGGTAATCATTGTCCAAAGCTTGGATTCTTACAACAGAAGCTCTCAGAGTCTAATATCAGCACGGAAGCACACTTTAACCAAATGACTCTATGTGTTATTGTGGGAGAAAATAACGTGAAGGACTTTATCCACCAGACTCTCAACTATGAGACTGAGGACAATGTGTTTCTCTTTGAACATGAATAAAGTAGACACCATACCAATTCAAGCCTTGAAAAAGCCATATAAATAACCCTTATATAAATAACTTTTTTGTTTTTTATTAATTTCCCAATTAATGCAAATTTACCCCCAGCCAAAAAAATAAAAAATAACATAACTCTACAAAAACAGACCTTAGGCACAATGACTAACACTCCCCACCTCCTTGTTTTTTATTTATTTATTTTTATTTGAAAGGTTGAATAAAGTTCACGCAATAAAAGTTCTGTTAGGCAACTTAAATGTACTTCATGAGGAAATATATAAACTAACTGGTTTTATTCAAGTCTAAAACATTTTTAATAGGCAATAGTCAATTGCAATATATTAGGATACCAAAAATATTTGTATGCAATAAAAAATAACATGATACAAATCAAAAGGCTATCTAAAAACGTTCATTTTTGTTCCAATTGGTTATCAAACAGAAATATAGAGTATACTGTAACTACAGTATAATAGTTTAAGACGTGTAGAAAAACCCAACTATGTAGGAGGGATACATCACAACATTAAAAAAGACAAAAAGATAAAGTATACCTGTATTTGCGAATTCATGCATGCTGCATGCATGCCGCATGCATGCATATATAATATAATCTATATAAGTGGGTACGGGAGTAATTCAGACCCCCTTACATTTTTCACTCTTGGTTATATTGCAGCCATTTACTAAAATAATTTAAGTAAATTTTTTTCCTCAATGTAAAACAGCACCCCATATTGACAGAAAAAAAAACACAGAATTGTTGATGTTTTGGATGAAATTTTTGCAGATTTATTAAAAAAGAAAAACTTAAATATCACATGGTCTTAAGTATTCAGACCCTTTCTTTGCTCAGTATTTAGTAGAAGCACTTTTTTGATCTAATACAGCCATGAGTCTTTTGGGAAAGATGCAACAAGTAGGCAACAAGTTTTTCCACCCGGGGATTGGGGGATCCTCTGCCATTCCTCCTTGCAGATCCTCTCCAGTTCTGTCAGGTTGGATGGTAAACGTTGGTGGACAGCCATTTTTAGGTCTCTCCAGAGATGCTCAATTTGGTTTAAGTCAGGGCTCTGGTGGGCCATTCAAGAACAGTCACAGAGGTGTTGTGAAGCCACTCCTTCGGTATTTTAGCTGTGTGCTTAGGGTCATTGTCCTGTTGGAAGGTAAACCTTCGGCCCAGTCTGAAGGTCCTGAGCACTCTGGAGACGGTTTTCGTCCAGGATATCCCTGTACCTGGCCGCATTCATCTTTCCCCCGATTGCAACCAGTTGTATGTCACTGCAGCTGAAAAAAAAACACCCCCACAGCATGATGCTGCCAACCACCATGCTTCACTGTTGGGACTGTTTTGTACAGGTGATGAGCAGTGCCTGGTTTTTCCACACATACCGCTTAGAATTAAGGCCAAAACGTTCTATCTTGTCTCATCAGACCAGAGAATATTATTTCTCACCATCTTGGGAGTCCTTCAGGTGTATTTTAGCAAACTCCATGCAGGCTTTCATGTGTCTTGCACTGAGGAGAGGCTTCCGTCGGGCCACTCTGCCATAAAGCCCCGACTAGTGGAGGGCTGCAGTGATGGTTGACTTTCTACAACTTTCTCCCATCTCCCGACTGCATCTCTGGAGCTCAGCCACAGTGATCTTTGGGTTCTTCTTTACCTCTCTCACCAAGGCTCTTCTCCCCCGATAGCTCAGTTTGGCCGGACGGCCAGCTCTAGGAAGGGTTCTGGTCATCCCAAACATCTTCCATTATGGAGGCCACTGTGCTCTTAGGAAACCTTAAGTGCAGCAGAAATTTTTTGTAACCTTGGCCAGATTTGTGCCTTGCCACAATTCTGTCTCTGAGCTCTTCAGGCAGTTCCTTTGACCTCATGATTCTCATTTGCTCTGACATGCACTGTGAGCTGTAAGGTCTTATATAGACAGGGGTGTGGCTTTCCTAATCAAGCCCAATCAGTATAATCAAACACAGCTGGACTCAAATGAAGGTGTAGAACCATCTCAAGGATGATCAGAAGAAATGGACAGCACCTGAGTTAAATATATGAGTGTCACAGCAAAGGGTCTGAATACTTAGGACCATGTTGTTACGGTCTGCGACCATTTGTTTTGTGCGTGTATGGGTTAAAAAAAAAAATTTTTTTATTTTTTGTCTCTTCTCTGTTCTCGCTCTCATGCTCTTAGGTACCGCCTTCCTTGGATTCTATTGGCTATCTGTGCTGTCATTCATCATTAGTTATTTGACGACGCATTCCCTTTGCCAATGGCGTTCTTGTCCGAGAGGTTCAAAAGGAGAACGTCAGCGGGAAGACGGGGGTGATGTTTTGTATGGTGACTGTTGTGTGCGCTCTTGGGTTTTAACGGCTGGCGATGCTATGCCGCTGTGTGATCGGATGTCTTTGTCAGCTCGTCGCTGGTTTGGAAGACAAGGAAGGAGTGGAAGAGTTTAGGAAGTCACGTGACCTACATACCTGCACGTAGGGATATTGGATGTATAGACACACTAGTTTATTTGTGTGCGCTTGTCTTGTATGCTTTGCTTTTGCATATTCAGTGTAGTTTATGACGCTTTTGCGTTGAATACTTTTACTTTCTTTTTCTTTAATAGTTTAGGGGTTTTGGGATTTAGCTAGATAATGGGATTTTTATTCTATTTTATTTTATGATTTAAACGGCACTTTAACTTCCCTTCTTTTTCCTTTGTCTTGTTTGTTTAATTTGTTGTTCCTTGGGGGCAATAAATCTTTCTTGTAGTGCAGTTTTGTGTTATGTGTTCCATTGCCACTTATTTTACCTGGCTTTGTTCTTTAATGTCAACTTAATGTTACCTCTTCTAATCCCTAGATAAAAATTATCATCAGAGACGTAACATTAAATGGGGGCTCATCCGAGATATATATTTAATAAATTTTTTCTCCATGTGTAGGAAAGAAAAGTTGTTAATTATGCCCTTGATATAAATTGACATGTTGAGAGAGGTTAGGGTGGTGGCAAATGGAATTGTTGATTTTTAGTAGTTGTGAAATGACGTAAAAGGCAGCGAGTAGTGTTTTTTTTTAAGGTATGTTCGTGGTGCACTTGAAACATGTTCAGTTTAGAAGAATTTGTTAAGAGTCCTTCGTTGGAACAGCTTAACTTGTGTCGGAAACAGGATTTGTTTGCAATAGCTGACCATTTTAGTTTGACAGTCAGTAGACAGAATCGTAAGGCTGAGTTAAAGTGTAGAATAATAGATCAGTTAGTCGAGCTAAATGTTCTTTTGACGTCAAGAGTTGTGAGGGATGAAAATGCCGATCTGTTAAGCCCTAGTGACGTGGCAGTGGCTTCTTTCAGTTTGGGAGATGCGGACGTATGTAGTGGCAGAACAAACGTTGAAGCGGAGGTGGAGGCCGAAGCGGATGCGAAAGCTGGCTTGCCACCATTTGATACGTTATCTCCTCTTTCTTTGGGTTCCAGAGACGATGCGCGACTGAAAGTTCGCTTGGCTCGTCTCCATTATGATGCGCAGGAGCGTACTCAGACACGTCGGGCTGAAATTGATCTACGTTTGCAGATACGCAGGTTTGAAATCGAGGCTGATACGCAGGTGAGGCTGCGCCAGCTCGAACTTGACGCTACGAAGGCTGCTAGAGAGCCTGTTGTACGGCCAGGCCCAGCTCCTGTATCTGTTGCTTCTCCGGTGGCTGAGTCATCCCACTACAACTTTGACGTGAGTAAGCACATTGCTCTTGTTCCTCAATTCAGAGAATCCGAAATAGATTCATATTTTAATGCTTTTGAGCGGATTGCTACGTCACTTCGTTGGCCGAGTGAAGTTTGGTCATTGTTACTTCAAAGTAAATTGGTAGGCAAGGCTTTAGAAGTTTATTCTACATTATCAGTTGAAGAGAGTCTGAAGTATGATTCTGTAAAGTCTGCAATACTTCGTGCTTATGAATTAGTACCTGAAGCATATAGGCAGAAGTTTAGAGCTTATAAGAAAACTTCTAGCCAGACGTTTGTGGAATTTGCTCGAGATAAAGGTACACTCTTTGACAAGTGGTGCACCGCAAACAAAGTGACTGATTTTAATTCGTTGCGGGAGCTAGTTTCACTTGAAGAATTTAAAAATTGCTTGCCTGAGAAAGTGGTAGTTTACCTGAATGAACAAAAGGTAACTTCGATGTCATATGCCGCTGTGCTAGCTGACGAATTCATTTTAACTCACAAAAATGTTTTCGCGCATATACGTTCAGAAAATTCGCAACCGAGTGTTGATGTTCCTGGAGTGCAGTTTGTGCGCTCAAAAGTTAATTCACCGCGAGCTAAAGAGGATTGCGAGTGTTTTTATTGTCATAAAAGAGGACATATTGTTGTGGATTGTTCATTGTTGAAACGAAAACAACAATCACCATCGAATTCAGTAGGCTTTGTGAAAACTCTTAAACCTACTGCTGTTGTTTACTCTGGTGATGAAGTCGAAGAAACGTATCGACCATTTCTTCTTAAAGGTCTAATTTCTTTTTCTGGAAATGCTGATGAGCAAAAGGAAATTACGATGCTTCGGGATACTGGTTCGATGCAATCTTTTGTGGTGGAGGATAAGTTGCAGTTTTCTGATGACACTTCTTGTAGCTCCAGTGTAATTGTACAAGGTATTGAGATGGGATGTGTAAAAGTGCCTTTGCATAATGTACATTTACAAAGTGATTTGTGTACTGGGTTTGTTCGAGTTGCAGTTTGTGTTTCCCTTCCTGTGAAAGGAGTAGACTTCATATTGGGAAATTACTTGGCTGGAAGGAAAGTTATGCCCTTGTTGGAGGTTTTGGACAAACCAGAAGTCTGTGTGACAAATGAGATTGGTGAAACATACCCTCATGTCTTTCCCATGTGCGCGGTTACACGTGCGCAGTTACGAAACTTGAAAGAGGTGGAGTTGAACGATTCATTATTTCCTGCTGTAGTTAATGGAGATAAAGAACTTGATTTTGTAGGTCCTAAACAAAAGAAAGGGGAACAATTTCAAGAAATGCTGACTGATTCAGACTCGCTTATTTTAAAAGTGTCACGAGAGAAACTAATTTCTGCACAAAAAGAGGATGAAACTCTCACCACCGCTTTTAACTCCGTTGTCTCTGTTGGTATGGCTAAGAGTAAGCAAAATGCTTATTTTATTGACAATGGCTTGTTGCTTCGAAAATGGTGTGCATCACCAAAGCAAGATTCAGATTGGGATGTTTCTTATCAGATTGTGGTTCCTGTTCTATATCGACCACATGTGCTATGTTTAGCGCATAATCATCCACTGTCAGGACATCTTGGAGTTAGGAAAACGTATAGTCGGATCTTAAAGCATTTTTTTTGGCCAGGACTGAAGAAGGATGTAGTTTGCTATTGTCGTTCTTGTCACACATGTCAAGTTGTTGGAAAACCAAACCAGGTTATTCCACCTGTTCCACTGAAACCAATTCCTGTGCTGGGAGACCCATTTGAACACGTATTAGTAGATTGTGTTGGCCCTTTGCCAAAAACGAAAAGTGGCAATCAATTTCTACTAACTGTGATGTGCTTAGCTACTAGATTTCCAGAGGCGATTGCTCTAAGAAAAATTACGGCACCGAGCATTGTGAAAGCACTTGTGAGATTTTTCTCGACATTTGGTTTGCCTAAAATTGTGCAAAGTGACCAAGGTACAAATTTTATGTCCAATGTATTTAAGCAGGTAATGAAAACCCTAGCGATTACCCATCGCACGTCTAGTGCCTATCATCCGGAGAGTCAAGGTGCACTGGAAAGATTTCACCAGACATTGAAATCTATGATGCGAAAGTACTGTCTAGAGACTGGTAATGATTGGGATGAGGGAATACCTTTGTTGATGTTCGCTGTAAGAGAAAGTGTGCAGGAATCTCTTGGATTCAGCCCTGCTGAACTGGTATTTGGACACCAGATAAGTGGTCCTTTGAAGATGTTGAAAGCCAAATTTTGGAAAACGATGTCAGTGCAAAGACAAATGTACTAGACTACGTGACAAAATTCAAAGACCGTCTGAATAAAGTTTGTTCATTAGCTAAAGAATCTCTGGCTAATGCACAACAAGGAATGAAACGTAACTTTGACAGAAAGGCTGTTACACGCTCTTTTATGCCTGGAGACTCTGTTCTTGTATTTCTACCAGTCCCCGGATCTTCACTTTCTGCTCGTTTCTTTGGTCCTTACGAGGTGAAAGAGAAAATTAATGAAACAAACTATGTGATCTGTACTCCTGACAGAAAACGGAAGACTCGTATCTGTCATGTGAACATGTTGAACATGTTGAAAAAGTGTCAGTATGCGTTCGAAAGTGTGAAAGCGCTTTTGTGCAATTCACCTGTTCTACAAGCTCCTAACTATGAACGTTTTTTTCAGCTTGAGGTGGATGCTAGTAATGTTGGAGCAGGAGCGGTTCTTCTGCAGGAATAGCAAGGAATACAAGGAATAGCTCATCCAGTGAGTTACTTTTCACGAAAGTTTAACAAAAACCAGTTAAACTATTCTACGGTTGAGAAAGAAACTCTAGCTTTAATACTTGCTTTACAACACTTTGAAGTTTATGTTGGTTCTAGCGTACTTCCAGTTGTTGTGTACTCTGATCACAGCCCTTTAGTGTTTTTGTCAAAAATGTACAATCAAAATCAAAGATTGACTCGGTGGTCTTTATTGCTCCAGAGTTATAATATTGAGATTAGACACAAAAAGGGAGCTGATAATGTGTTCGCGGATGCTCTTTCCAGAGTATAAACTTTTTTTTTACAAGAAGTTTAATCTTAAGTGGGGGAGTGTTACGGTCTGCGACCTTTTGTTTTGTGCGTGTATGTTATTTCTTTTAGTCTCTTCTCTGTTCTCGCTCTCATGCTCTTAGGTACCGCCTTCCTTGGATTCTATTGGCTATCTGTGCTGTCATTCATCATTAGTTATTTGACGACGCATTCCCTTTGCCAATGGCGTTCTTGTCCGAGAGGTTCAAAAGGAGAACGTCAGCGGGAAGACGGGGGTGATGTTTTGTATGGTGACTGTTGTGTGCGCTCTTGGGTTTTAACGGCTGGTGATGCTATGCCGCTGTGTGATCGGATGTCTTTGTCAGCTCGCCACTGGTTTGGAAGACAAGGAAGGAGTGGAAGAGTTTAGTAAGTCACGCGACCTACATACCTGCACGTGGGGATCTTGGATGTATTAGACACTAGTTTAGTTGTGTGCGCTTTTCTTGTATGTTTTGCTTTTGCATATTCAGTGTAGTTTATGACGCTTTTGCGTTGAAGATTTTCTTTTTCTTTTTTTTCTTTAATACTTTAGGGGTTTTGGGATTTAGCTAGATAGTGGGATTTTTGTTCTATTTTATTTTATGATTTAAGCGCCACTTTAACTTCCCTTCTTTTTCCTTTGTCTTGTTTGTTTAACTTGTTGTTCCTTGGGGGCAATAAATCTTTCTTGTAGTGCAGTTTTGTGTTATGTGTTCCATTGCCACTTATTTTACCTGGCTTTGTTCTTTAATGTCAACTTAATGTTACCTCTTCTAATCCCTAGATAAAAATTATCATCAGAGACGTAACAATGTGATAGTTCAGTTTTTCTTTTTTAATAAATCTGCAAAAATGTCAACAATTCTGTGTTTTTCTGTCAATATGGGGTGCTGTATGTACATTAACGAGGAAAAAAAATTAACAAATGATTTCAGCAAATGGCTGCAATATAACAAAGAGTGAAAAATTGAATGGGGTCTGAATACTTTCCGTACACACTGTAAATATATAGACAGGCCAAACTGTCATTCAGCTGGTTTACTAGGATGGCCAGCAAGTTTCCCGCAGCCTGACCAGCTGACAAATGACCAAGTGCCTTACAAACCAGAGACCCAGTAAATCAAGGTTCAGGCAAATCAATTTAAAGCTTACTTACAGTTTTATAGTTGTCTCCGCTCATTAGGCTGAGATCTGAGAAAGTATTTTAACATTGAAAAAATGAGACACTTCACCTTTAAAGAAAATCTAGTAATAATGGTAACCTTTGAGTTTTCAGAACAGCCAGTGAAAAGTACACACAGTGACACACACACACACACACGCACACACACCTGTATTTTCTCTCTCTCTCTCTGTCTGTCCCTCAGAGTGGTGCCTTCAGGCATGATCCTATTTATTACCGGAGCAGTTTGTGTCGGGCTCTGAGGGGGTGATGGGGTAGAGGCTGAGCTGAGAGCTGTGTGAGGACAAACTCTCACCGACATGCCTGCATATCTCCACTCCATATGCTTTCAGTCACAATCACAATGGAAATGTGGATCCAGGTAAACATTCCCACACATTCTGGCAGATGTGCCTCTGAAAACCAACAGTACTGCATATGGCACAGTATAAACACAATATCGGAGCAATGTAGGGTATTAAAAAGATTGATTAGATTTAATGAAGAGATCAAAGAGATGTTTTGGTTGCATCTGCTTAACTTAAAGTGAGGAGCTCACAGCATGTATTTACAGATATTGTTGCTCATATTTGTGTAGGATTAGCCAAGATTGTTTTAATGCTTCTGAGACTGAGAGGCAGCATGATCTGGTTCCATAACGACATCATCGGCAAACTGTATAAAAACATATTCATTAGCATATGCCCTGCAGACACACTGCCATATTTCTTTTAAACCCACCAGGCGGCCAAGAAAACAAGCCGCACAAGCTCCTGTCAATATTTAATCAAATACAGATCAAGTCCAAAAACCTTGCACATGTACCCTCAATCCAAATCAATAACCGTAACAGCTGGGATATTTCGTAAGAAGCTGAAGATTGCTTATTGATCAAAGTACAAATGAAATCATCCAAAAGAATCCTTGCTCAGATATAAAAGTGCTGGCATCTTTTGAGTATTAGCCAAATCGTAATACAGCCCACTCAAGATGCCCCTGTTTGAAAAGCTTTTTAACCTTGCTTTATTGTCTCCTCTTTCATGCATTTCTTAAAATATAAAAAAATATATGTATATATTTCATCACCAGTGTTTGCAATGCTATGTGATATAGGCCTATCCCACAGATTTGGCCTGTATTGGATTTGATGAACTTCCTGCAATCACAATCTTCAATTATTAAGAAACCAAGCTAAAAATACAGCTCTGCATGTTAAAGCTCTTCAGATTTAATAACCTTGAGATAAAAAGAACAGAGCCATCATTAATTGTATTGTGCAAAGCAGTGCAGAACAGAGAATCTCCTGGCCATTCATGTTAAAACAATAAATGTTAAAAATAATAAATACAAATAATACACTGTGTCTCATCAGTAGTCATTTAAATTCAGACTAAAAATTATATTTAACTTATCTTTTACACATTTTCAACATCATTCTTGAATTCTTATTTATTTTTCACATTCTTAAGTGGTTGATTATAACTATTAATCTGACTTTTAAGTGGCCTTATTTTTTCCCCGATTTTTCACGTATATCTAAGCACTTTAAATTACCATTGTGTATGGAAATAAATAAAAAACTAAAAATAAGAACTAAGAAATGAAACATGAAATGTGAACAAAGAGAGATTGCTTGTGGATTGTTGTCTCTGGAATCATGCCTGATCAGGGTGACTACATTTTCCATTTATCCCTTTTAACAGTTTTAATTTATCCCTTTTAACAATATTTCACATTTTGTCCAAACTTATACTCATTCATACATTCAAATTTTAGTAGTCATTTATGAATTCTATGAAACTTTTCACTTATTTAGCATCCTTTTTCTGTGACCTCTCTGGGATGATGAGGCCCACTGTGGTTAGCTGATCATGCCTGATCAACGGTACACCCTTAAATGCATGAATGTTTCGCCAATCATTATTACGTATTCGGGTCTTTAGCTGCTTAACTGTTGCAATAGCAAAAAACTCTTATATTTTAAGAACAATTACAGAAGAATAAAATAAAGCATATTTTGTTAGCTTTTGAAACTTAAAAGGGTTCAATGTGAGCAGATGATTTGACCATTGTTGTCATCGTCAGAGCGCACTTCCACAGTACATTCAGCATCTGCCTCACATTCACGATCTCAGCCTATTCTCAAAACTATCATTTTCAATTACTTCATATTCAATATTTTGAACACTGGCAGCTTATTAATCACATCCAGCATCAAATGGCAGTGACATTAAAATTTCATTGCGTATACTAATTGTAAAGCCATTCTAACTAGTTCTATTTTTGCTGATGATATTCGTTTGTTTTATGCCTGCCATAATTATGAGTGAAACGTCACGTCACCATTGTGTATCAAACTGTGCCACCTCGAGGAAAAAAGATGCATTGCACATTTTGAGTAATCAGATATGTAAATATAGTTGCGCAGGAAAAAATACTTACACATTTACATACCTCGGGTATGTAATTAATTAATGTAATTAATCAGAAAACTGGCATTCATTTATATTTTACTATTTTTTTCTTGTTATATTGTTTATAAATAGATTGAGGAATACTAAGAACGTTGATGTCTAACTTTAAAAAAAATTAAGGAGGGAGAGGGTAGAGAATGATGGTCCCGGGTCGCGAAAGACCCGAGGTATGCATTTAAGGGTTTAATGATTATTAATAATGTTTATCATGGCATTGTATTATTTACTGTTCTAAACAGGAGGACTGTTTAGGCTTGCACAAGTGAGAATGAGAGCTGGCAGAGTGGAGAAGTAAACACAATTTGAATCCAAGGAGCTTTCAGTGACGACATGAAGAATTCAATACGTGGCATATCACATCAAAGGTTTGTAGTCATTGTGTTCCAAGACATGATTTGGGGATTGTTAGCATTATAACCAATACCAGTAATGATAGAAAATGTGCTCTGATTCCCCTCTCCTCCTTTTCCAGCCTGACAAAAGCCACATGCTTCTCTGCCTGCCAATGGTTTGTCGTGACATGCCATTATAATAATTGAACATTCGCTCTCCATCCCTGGTTGGCCTGCCAATCTGCCCATTGACACAGTGGGAGCATGGCAGCCCATCATTCCATTAATGACAACACAGCAGAGATTCAAGCTGGATTTCACCAATAATAATGATGATGGTAATAGAGCTAACCACCAGTGGGCCTCATCATCCCAGAGAGGTCACAGAAAAAGGACGCTAAATAAGTGAAAAGTGTTCAAGAATTCATAAATGACACTTTTCATTTGTTTTTAAATTTTTAATATAACACAAATTTATTTTTTTAAATTTACTACAATTTGAATGCATGAATGATTATAAGTTTGGACAAAATGTCAAATATTGTTAAAAGGGATAAATTAAAACTGTTAAAAGGGATAAATTGAAAACTTAGTCACCCTCATGTTGTTCCAAAACTGTATGACTTTGTGTGGTGTGGTGTAAGTAATTATATATATATAATTATATAAATGTAACAAACAATAACATATAAATGGCAAGTAACACATTGAATTAAACATGAAATTCAGAAGTAGAAAAAAACTTCACCTACATTCAGAATTTTTTTTTTTTTAGAAAAGCTGTCACTGGCCATGGTACATTTTAGTGCATAACGTGTACATTTTTGTACAAAATTGGTACATATTATTTTGCAAGGATACCGCCCCAATGACAGCCTTTGTAACTTTTATTTCCTATCCTGGTCTCATTGTTTGTGTAGGGTATTAGAATGTAACATTTTTCAACATAGTATATAGTGTCAACATGTTTGATGCTGAAATGAACAAATTTGGACATATTAAAACATCTAAAACATAAACACTATTACATATTTACAGGTAAAAAACTAAATATGTATGACTTAAATCATAAAGATATTTGCATAGATGCACTTAACCCAATACAATAGTTAAGTGTGCGGTACAGAACAGAATTTAAGTTGTTAAACGCTGAAAATATTTTCCCAATCCACTCTATGAAGGTGCACATTTCTCATTCTCAATCTATCACGAAGCAGGCGAGAACCAGTGAGTGTTTGATTTCACTTGTGTAAAACTTGTCGTAAAGCTTTGATTCTGCAATTTTTTAATGTTTAACGAGCATGAGGTTTTGATGTTTAGTCGCTGCTGAGAATGGAGATGATCACTTATTAATGGCTACATATAAACAATAGTTAAACAATTACAATATTATTCATTTTAAGGTTTTAAGGTCTAGTCTTGATTAACATTATGTAATCCTTCGAAATTAATTGGCAGCAGAAGTTACACAGAACAGAATTACATTTTATAATTTCATATTAAGTAAATAAGTAAGCTGCGTTTAATAAACGTGATTGAAAACAATGCTTTCAATTATAATGCTAATGATTTCAGTATTCACACATTTGTACATCTCTGACAATCTCACAACCCTGCAGGGCTTACTGTTTTAATAAACCCCTTTAGGATATATTTTGTGATAATGACTGGCTGACTGTACATATAGGTACCATCCAGTAATTTCAATACCTCAACATTTCAATCCATAATAATGCTCATGAAACAGGCATCATTATCTTCTTTGTCCAGTACTGTTAGTACTGTTAGTACTGACTGCTCTAAATAGCAAGGTTGCATTGGCAGGCTGTGCTAAAGATAAAGCGCACAGCTGTGAAATTGTTCTTGATGCTCACAGTTCAACCAAGTCGTTCATTAGATGTAGGCTGAAACTACATGTGACATGCTGGAAAAATGAAATCACATTACTTAAAAGTAGACCGCTAACAATTTCTGAGATAATTTTAGCCATGTGCTGAGGGTGGATTACAGTGAACAGAATGATTTAACAAATAATTGTGAATGTTCCATTGATGGATCAGTTTAAGTTTGTGATATTTTTGCATTACATTGAATAGAATGTTGCTAAATGTACACGTTAAAAACCTAACTAGGGATATAACATATAATTTTAAAAAGTCAAATTGCAAAATTCAAATAGAAATCTAGGAATTAAAATGCCAATCCATAGACTGGGTTTTCACAAACACAACCTCCACAAGGTCGACCACATGAAATACACAAGAAAACTAAATCTGGAGCTTTGCTGGACATTTCAGTCGTGGCCACTAATTTTATCTGCATCTTTAAAATAGCATCCTATATCCACTGAATTAGTGCTAAATGTTGCTTGGAACTACATTGAATGTGTCTAAAAGTAAAAATCAAATCAATTACCTTGAGAACAGAGCAGACTGACCACTAAACCACATTGCAGCACCAATATGTATTTTAGGGGGAAAGTTTTGCAGCTGTTCTGGGTTTTAGATTATATAGATTATAGATTTCTTTTCATGTTTTATGCTTCACTAACAGTGCTTTTCCCATTTCCACACTGATTCCAAAGTCATTTCCATTTGTAACAAAGGACCAACATTCAGTAAAGGGTTTATTCTTGCTGATAAAATCCCTCTAACTCAATTTTATCAGTCTATTAAGCCTGTCAGCAATTACAAAGCCTGCACATGGCTGCAACAAAGCCCTCAAAGCTGTCATTATTGGGACTCTATTATCACTTTCCTTTTATCATTTAATTGCTGAAATTACCCAGACACTAGATTTGGTTACCTAATGTCTTTAGATACTGTATATGTGCCAATCCATTTCAACAAGCGGAAAAGAAATCGGATGCCATTATAGACCTTCAGATGTTTTGAGATTTAACAAATGTACTGATGTAATGTACAGAGCTGAGCTTTACTAAGCTTAACTAAAGCTAATCACACAAGGCTGATGGCATGAATCTTTCAAAGCTGGCTTTGATAAGACATACCATCTCCTTTTGAAGAAACGTTTGCATATTTTGAAGAATATTTATGACTGTGTACAAGGGACATCTTGTAAACACACAAAACCTGGTAAATTTCAAGCATCTACAACATTATGCAAAATAAATGAGTCACAGGTCTAAATAATCCATCAATTCTAATAAAATGTCAAACAGCCACTTTTGGTCAAGTACATTTTTATTGTATTTTGACGGATGAATTTGGTACTGGAGAAACAGTTTGAAATGAGGTTGCGTGCATCAGTTTACTGTTTCCACTACTTTAATCATCCTTTCCCCAGAGTACTAATCTCTTTTTCATTCCCTTTCTCCACCCACATACCAATGTTTACAAGCTTCTGTCCAGATCCACCCTTGGCCACCATCATCCCCTCACCTGTGCCCCATCTGCCATTATCAGTATCACGAGTCTCGTCCAACAGCAGTCATAACTTATGCTTGCATCCTATTCTATTACAGTAATAACAGAATCCAATTGAAGGGGATTAGCCTCTCCAGAAAAAAAGTAAGTGTAAACTTTTCAGGATTAAGTTATACTTGACTTACATCAGTGTCTTGCTGAGTTTTCATCTAAAGTCACATTGCCAGGAGCTTTATATGCTAATATCACACATTCAATAGATTAAAGCATAGAGCATGTCAGTTCAGTCATACTTTATTTTAATGTCCAATTCTCACTACTAATTAACTATTAACTATGACATTTGCCTCAATAAACTCCTTAATTTTGCGTACCATAGTTCGAAGTGTTGTCAAGGTATTTTTTTTGGGGGGGTAAGATTAAGGGATCAAAAAAATATGGTCATGCAGAATAAGGCATTAATGTGCTGTATAAGTACTAATAAACAGCCACTATGCTGACACTATGTGCATGCTAATAAACAACTAGTTAATAGTGAGAACGGGTTCTTAAAATAAAGTGTTACCATCAGTTCAAATATGTACCACACTGATTCATGAAAATTTAAAATAAAAATGAAATATATAAAATGTATTACTTAAGAAAACATAGCCCTGTTTCAGTTCATTTAACAAGAATTACAGCATCTGCAAGACACATTCCCAGCTGTATTCTAATACCTTTAAATGCAAATAAATAAATAAATAAATAATGTCCCCAGGAAAAAAGAAAAAAAAAAAATCACAAAAACCAATACTGACAATAGCAAAATCTTATATGATAATGGATGCTATTTAGTCAGCTATTTCTGAAAATCTTTGAAGGCGAATAGCTATTATTTTCTAGGACGGCACTGCTGCACACAGCAATCACTGTAAATGGCATGAAGTTTGCACTTCTCTTGACACACTTATGGTTTTATTGTGACACTTAGGATGTGAATTTTTATGAGCACTTGAGCACTGTTAAGCGGACACTAGGCTAAATTCAGTGAAAGATGTGCCCAGTGTCTTATTAAGTTTTCTTATTAAGTGGAAGATTTCAACAGCGTGACTTATGAATCATGCCAACATTAAAATCTTTCAATCTAACGTCTACAGTCAAATGTTTTGTTATGCTGAATTAACTACTGTAGGCCTGCTAAATGACACTGTTGGGACATTTTATTTGCTACCAAATCACAACTCTAACAGTTAGGGATGTAACGGTATGAAAATTTCTTATCACAATTATAGTGACCAAAATTATCACGGTTATCAGTATTATCACGGTATTGTTAAAATGTGCTGGAGATGTTCAAAAAGTACCGACACATAAATCACTTCAAGTTTTATATTTAAAAATCAACAAACAACAAATAAAATGACTTTTTTGTTTGCATAATCACTAAAACAATAACATTACCAATGATGTTCGGATTTTAAATGATAACTTGACAGACAACAGTTTAATAGCATGTTGAAATATCTAATGTAAATGTTCAAATAAAGCTTTGAAAAAGTTTAATAAAAAGGTAAACCTCACATTTCAGCCTTTAAATAAAGAAAATATATAAGTCAAAATGATAATTGATTAATAAATGATTATATGTATTTTATCTGCTCCATAAATAATTCTAGATAACTTATCTGAATTGTTTAAATGTGTAGAATCCACATAAGATGTTTTTCATTCAACCAGTCCAAAATTTAAGCAGGGCTGCAAATTCGGTCCGTTTTGGCCCAGACAGAACATGCACACAGGACTGAAGTAAATAGAAGTCTCTGTAAATCCATTTTCTGACAGCAGGTGGCGCTTATGGAAAAGATGAATTAGAGCTGTTTCCCGTAACCTCCGTGGACAAAGCAGTATTGCAATTAAGAAGACTTCTTTTAGGTATTACATGGAGTGAAGATGAAAACAAATGCCATCGAATCGTTTCTGAAGACAGTCAGAACCTTCAGAGGTACAATCATATAAATAATTCATTCATATATTAATTTGTATAATTCCCTTAGCACTCTTTTAAAACATCCCAGCTTTTCCACCCCGTTTTCACTCAAAACGAAACTACTCTGCGTGCTATGCTGGACAGTATTTATTTATCGCAAATTATTCAAAACGCGGTAATCTAATACGGTTTTAATGAAAATTAAAATGTGAAACGGTAATACTAACCGTGGGGAATTTTATCATGATTTATCGTCAAACCAGTAATCGTTACATCCCTACTAACAGTATAACACCTTTTTTTTTTTTGCCTCTATTTTGTGATACTCACCCACAAGCAACATTTTTCATTTTCATTTAGTTTTACTTGATGTACTAAAATAAATAAAACTAAAACTAACATAAAAATGAATGAGATAAATGATGGAATCAATGATAATAAATTAATATATTTATATGTAAACACAGAAATTAAAAACTAATATTAATAAAAAATGATATCATTAATGTAAGTTAATTTATGATACTACAGCATGGTACAGCATTTAATGGTTCCCAAACATTCCAACTAAAATCTCCCATATGCCTATTGATTGGAAAGAACAGGAGACAATAGAAAGGCCTTATTATTGAGATAACTTTAAGATTAGAGAGTAAGACTGTGAGTTACAGTAGTAGAACATTTAAGGAGCTTATATTCAAATACCCTTTCATTATCCTCCAGCTTGTATCCACATACAATCATACAAACACTGAATATGCAAGAGTAAATGTTGATTTTTCTGCCTTTTTTTCTGCTGGAGTGGCAAAAGATCAGACTGCTTCTAACCATATGTTCAGCAGAGGAGTAAAAATAAATCATGCAATAACATCTGTCGCTGTTTGCTATAATCACAGCAAAAACGCAATGTGTGTTCAGTTGCATTTGAGTGCATATAAATACAAACATAAATTACATTAGGCTTGTAAAATAAACTCATAAAGATAAAAACAGCTTCATGAAATTGCCATTCTTTTAATATGATACTACCAACGAAAATACTGTTTAATAATAAGGGCAAATATCCATAGCCGACATCCCATGGCCTCATCGGGATAGTAAAGAGTCCACTGGATGTGCACTTCAAAATCTTAGCAGAAGTAGTAGTATTTCTTACTATTGCTAACACACTGCTTTTTGGCTAACTACTGTATATAGAGGAGAAGTGCCCCCTCACTTTGTGCGCTCTGGAGCCAACCCTGATAGAGGCATTTACATTTTGACATCCTAAAAACAGACTTTAGTCACATTCACTGTAAACAATTAATTAACGAAATGTACTGTATCCTAACTGCGTGAGCTTAATCAGACTTATCCTTATTTTTTACCAAAAATATTATTATTTTTTTTTTTAAATCTGTGCTTCTCATCCGTTCTGCACTGTCTATGGGTAGTGCAGCTTCACCATACAGATTTAACTACGCGCACAGCTAAATAAAACAGACTGGGTACTGATATTTCTGTGAAACGCGTTGTGCAAGCCTGATCTAGGACCTATATATAGGACCCATACAGCAGCAGAGGACTATTATTTTGTTGAACGAACTGAGGATGACGTCACATGCTCAGATTTGGCGGAAAGGGGCATGTCAAGACCACCCACAAGGGGAAAACTAATTTTGAAGTCGTTTATCCGTTTTCTACCCGTGAACCAAAAAAAACTAAAATTGAGCCAAAATCTCGATTTTTTTTTTTTTTTTGAACAATTTCTGCTTATTTCATTTCAAACTGAGAAACAAACTATCAAAACGTACACGGACCTTATTGGTAGCCTACGTATTTCGCGTCCACGAAAAAATGCCCCTAGGTACGTTTTTGCCATGAAACCAGGTAGATTTTAGCAAAATATATATTTTTTTTAAGTTTCTAAATCGGGAACTGTTATATTTAATTGGGGCATTTCATGAACAAAGCTAGAATTCTTACCACCACTGAAAAAATTGATTTAAACCACACTTGCTGCAGTATAACACCAGTGTTGACTGTGCAGATCCATCTAAAATGGACAGGTTTTACAATGAGTGCATTCATGGTGTTCAAAAAAAGAGGAGCACAAATGATGTTTCAAATTATGCAAAACTAAGAAAACCTCAATCCCAATCCATCCCTAAATAAAATAAAGCAGAAAAACAACGCCGTACAATCACTGCATGAAATTTACTGTGTTGCACAGGGGATTCCGTTTGGAAGCCTGATGGGCACTGCAGGACAAATCCAATGAATTGTGTCGCACCTGAACGTTTCATATTTTCACAGGTGCATCCATGGTGACACGGGTTGAGCTGGCAGGGTCCTGTAAATTTAGACAATAGAAATAAGCAGTGGGCTGAAGGTTTTTAGAGATGTAAGGGTTCACATCCCACATGAGGGGTAGATAAAGTGGATTAGAAGCAGGCATCAGAAGTTATAAAATGGCCTTGCAGTGGAAGGCTTGGACTATCTGTCTTACAGGGTTCACACCCAGTAACAAACCTCGTGACATTACGGGGGGGGGGGGGAGAGATAAATGATTGAACACACTGAAGGGAAAGGATTGAAAAACGAGACAGAGTCACAGAGAGAAAGAGAGAAATGTAAGTATAAGCATCACTTGCTGAGGTCACCATGGGGCAGCTTGAGGGATAAATGATATCATGGGCACTGCATTACCTCTCCTGGCACTGTGTCAACACACAGACAGAAATGATGAGAGATGGAGAGGAGAGATAGATAAAGAGAGAGCGAGAGAGAGAGGAGAGAGAGAGAGAGAGAGAGAGAGAGAGACGAGAATGAGTCCTGGCATTTCACTTAATCGTTATAAACTGTCAGAGTTAAATCGGAGGAGAAATTAATAGATGAGTATGTGAAAAGGTCAAGGGAGTGTTATGGGAGCAATGCTCTTTGACAGGATGCCAGTTTAATGACATTTTAGTGAACGATGGATTCAGAAAAGGTGTGACACATATGGCATTTAATATGTAACTAGATAATATCTGTCATACATACATTTATTGTAATGTGCCTTGACAGGAAGATTGTCTCCTCCAGCTGAATCTGATTCCTCTCAAGTTTTTTACACTGTATAGAACATTGTAGAGTCAAATTTATATCCTTAATTTAAGTAAATATTCTGAGTGAATTTAACTTAATCTGTCATGATTTATCAATAGCACAATTACTTAGATTGTTTTTGATTAATCTTTCTATGTAAATTGTACAATTACATGCAAACCTCAATACACATGTTGTTCAATTTGAACTATATTTGTGTAATTGTGTAATATGTATCTATTGCTATGAGAATGTACACTATTGTTCAAAAGTTTGGGGTCAGTAAGATTTTAAAATTTTGCAACAACTCTCATTGCGTTCAGGCATATTAAATTAATAATAAAATAATATTATCATAATATAATAATGATATGATAATGATATAATAATAAGAATAATAATGTGAGATATTTCTATTTTAAAAGGGAAGTATTTCCTATGAGGGCAAAAGCTGAAGTTTCACATGATCTTCAGAAATCATCTACATGTGATTTGCTTAATAAACATTTATTATTGTTATTATTATTAATGCTGAGACGTTGTGCCGGTTTTTGATGGTGTGATTTTGTGGAAACTGATATGTTAATGGAAACTATTATTGAGATAGAATTTTGTAACATTATAAGTGATTTCTGTATTTTTTTATCAATTTAATGCATGTTTGCTGAAAAGTATTAAATATTATGATTTTATTATAAATTAAAAGTATTTACTTAATAAAAAATATTGACTGAACAAAGTACTAGTTTTTTGTAAATTCAAATTCTGTAAACTCGAAACTTGAATAGAATAACTATTACATTATCTGATTGTTTCAAAGGAACAAAATTATCCAATAATCACTTGATTAAGTCAACTGATTACTAAAATCAACAATAACAGGGTAAATATCGGACAATATTTTTTGTAATACTAATTTTAAACAATATGTTTTGTAAAAATAACATGAATTTAATTTTGAGTGATGTGATTTTCACATATTGGCTATTAATGGTTTGAGTGTCTCTACTCCAGATGGAAAACCACTTTGATTTCATCTATCGCCTTGAAAAAATTAAAAATAAAATAAAAAATGAAAGTGTTGTAACAAAAATGTTGATTTCACTACTACCAGCTTTAAAACCAACATTCAGGCACTGGACTGACTGTTCTAGAGTAGCTTCTAATCTCTTAGTCTTCTCAAATCCTGCATTTACAAGCAAGCCAACCTCATAAAAACCCCCGGAGGGCCCATATCTCATGGCCTATCAATACCATACTGATGTTTAAAACATTAGAGTGCCTGCATCAGGATGCATGCTGTCAAATGTTGCTTGATGAAATTGCAGGGCAGTCAGTTTAATCTTTCAAAATATCAGCAGCAAGTTCTACGGGAGGGCATGGGTGGAGTAGAGAGATGTATTACAGAGACATGATCAATGTGCTCTTAAGTGCAAAGACAGACTAAATGTAGATTGTTCAAAATACACACATTTCATATTGGGTCCAAAGCAGAGGAGCTCTGGATGAGAGTCTTGAAAATGTTTGATTGTGTGACAGTAGGATCTTTGAAAGATAGGGACTTATGCTAAAAAAAATTGGGTCCGGTGGCGGCGGTTAAGATGATTGATGAATTGATTGGATTTCAAATTACTGTTATTTAGCAAGGATGCATTAATTTGAGCAGAAGTGACAGTAAAAAACATTTATAATAAATAAACAAACAAACTATTTCAAATAAATGCTGTTCTTAATGACATTTGAATTTTCTATTCAACAAAAGGAGCCTCAAAAATTATGGGTTTAAACAAATAATATTAAACTACTATAATAATAATAATAATAATACTAATAAATGTTTAGTGGTACCAAATCAGCACTAAAAATTATACTAAAACCTAAAAAAAAGAGAAAGAAAGTATAGAATCTCATAAAAAAAAGAAAAAAATAAAATAACAGTATATAATTTATACTAAAATAACACTGGGATCATGTGACACAGATCTTTTCAACTATCTATCAAATAATCCTTTAAAAAAGAAAGTAATGGTTTCCATAAAAATATTAAGTTACATAATAAGAAATGTTTAAGCAGCAAATCATCGCATTAGAATGATTTCTGAAAAATCATGTGACACTGAAGACTGTAAAAAAATAAACTATGGAATAAATTACGTTTTAAAATATTAAAACAGAGGACTTTTATTTAACATGTAATAATAATACACAATATTACTGTTTTTACTGGTCTTTGGTGAAATAAATGCAGGTCTTGGTGATATATAAGATGTAAATCTTCTTAAATGGTATTTACAAATGGAAACCCTTACATGAACTTTAGGCCAATTGTATAAAGTAAAAGTTAGTGGTGTTCTTAGAAAACGTCTCTAGGTTACATATGTAACCATGGTTCCCCCGAGGGAACGAGACGCTGCGTTGAGATTCACTTTGGGAACTCCCCTGCGTGACCGCGTTCTGAAGCATGTGTGAAATCAGTCCAATGGAGCAGCGAGACATCATGAGCGGGGTGACGTAAGCACAATAAAGTATAAAAGCGCATCCAGCAGAGAGCAAACCAGCTTTGATGAAGTAGTGCCTGCAGGGATGCAGGGAGTTTGGCAAGGAGACGCAGCGTCTCGTTCCCTCGGGGACCCATGGTTACATACGTAACCTAGAGAAGTTCCCCTTCAAGAACTCGAGCTGCGTCAAATGCTTTGGGAACGAGAATACCCACTCCGCCATACTACCAAGTCCCTGCCTGTATGTGTATCAGATGAGCACATCACGAAGAATGAACCTGGGAACCTGGGGTAGATGCCAGGTCTAGTTTGTAAAAGCGGACAAAAGTGTGCAGCGGAGGACCAACTCGCCGCAGCACAAAGTCCTGCAAGGGCCAAACCCAGGTTGAAAGCCTTGGAGGGCCGCCTCATATAATGGTCGAGTGCGCTCTGACCACATAGTGATGGGAGGGCCAGAGGAATCGTAGGCTAGGTGAGATGGCCCGAGCACTCACCTATAATTAGTTGACTTGGTCACGGAGTCCTTTCTTGGGGGGACCAAAGCAAACAAAAACAGCTGATCTGCTAACGGCCACGGGGCAGCCTCTGTGTGCGTAAGCATCCAGTTGCTCTAAACTGGAGGAGGAGGCAGATTAACCTTCTTGGCATACTTCCTGGACGGAGGAGGACAGAAGCCTGGAAGTGACTAGGGGCCCTGGCAAAGAAAGCGGGGCAACCTTAGGGACACCATACCCGCAGGGGTTAAAGGAATGCTAACCATGTGGAAGCAAATCCAGGCAGAAACAACAGAAAAGTGCCTGCACTCCCGATCCTTTTAAGTGAGGGAAAATAGCGAGGAGAAGGAAGATAGTATGAGCGTGAGTAAACTTGAATGAAATTCCTCTAGGGTTCAAAAGGGGGATTTGATAAGCCCTCCGAACCACATCCATGTCCCATGAGGGGCACCTTAGTGTGGCTGTTTACGGCCTCCAGTCAGGGTGCCATGGAGGAATTGAGTGATGAGTGGGTGTCTTCCCAATGATTGACCTCCCAGAAGGGCGTGGTAAGCAGCTAATGCCGCCACGTATACCTTCAGAGAGGAGGGAGATAACCCTGCGGAGAATCAATCCTGCAGAAACTCCAGAACTGTACCAAACGGGCAATTAGCTGGGGTTATGCAGTCGCTGTCCACCCATGAAGAGTGAAAAGTTTCCACTTAGGGAAATACTGTTCATGAGGACGGGACAGCCCTGGGAGACAAGTTATGGGTCTAAAACATCCAGTTCAGAGACAGATGCTAGGAGCTGGACCACTCAGGGGGCCCTGTCCACGACGTCCATACTCCGGGCGGGGGTGTGGGGGGTGGGGGTGAAGAATGGCTCCCCCCGCCTGAGAGAGGAGGTCCTTTCTGATCGGAATTTCCAGCGGAGAGCCGTCGAGGAGGGATACCAGGTCCGAGAACCATACTCGGGCCGCCCAGAACGGGGCTACTAGCAACAGACGGACCCCAATCTCAGAACTCCGGGAGCAGAGCGATCGGTGGGAAAAGATACAGACGGAACGTATCGGGCCAGTCGTACCATTGGCATCCAGCCACAGTGGAAGTCTGGATGCTGAGTGAGGAGAAACCAGAGGAGGGGCAGTTGTCGTTCCTGCAAAACGCAAAATGAGATCCACTTCTGCATGGACAAATTCCCCTCACCCCTGATGAGTACCAGGGATTGTAACTGCTCTTAGCGAGGGAGCTTCCATGAGCCCAACAGAAGCCACGATTGATGTAGGAGGGGGGACCACATGGTTGGTCTGTGTGGAAAAAGGCACATGATTTTCCCCTTAGGTCTGAAGGAAGTGTGGCAGAGCTCGAAATACAGCCAACATCTCTATGCAGTTGATGTGCCAAGTGAGATGATGGTCTTCCCACAGACCCTGGGCAGAGCGGGCACTCATGACCGCTCCCCAGCCCGTGAGAGAGGCATCTGTTGTTAGCGTTACACGATGACAAGGAGCCCTAACATTGGGCCTTGAACTAGGAAACAACGTTTCTTCCACATGTCTAAGGCACGTAGGCATCATCGCGTGACCTTGATCATGTGAAGCGGATTCCCCTTCGGGGAAAATCCTTTGGTTCTGAGCCCCCACTGCAAGGGTCTCATGTACAGCAAAAAAGTTATCATGTTGGACGCAGCTGCCATCAAACCCAATAGTTTCTGAAACTGCTTGACAGTGAGAGACTGGCCTTCTCTTACCCTCGTGACCGTCGTGAGGAATGACTCGAGCATGAGAACAAACGTGTGCATCGTGTAGAATCCCACGGATGCCTAAATAAAGTGATTCTATGTAGGGAGAACAGTACCACTATTCTGGCGTTTAGTCTTAACCCCCGCCTCTATATATGGGCGAGGAGGACGGACATTCTCTATGCCGAGCGCCAAACTGCTCCGATCGCGGCTAGTATCAACCCAATAGGGTCAATGTAATTGCGTATGCGGATTCCCTGGAGTCACAAACGGAGCAGGCTGCATCCACCACACTTCGTGAAAGTGCGGGGTGGTGAGAGTGAAAGGCCAAAGGGGAAGAACTCGATTGTTGGTATGCTTCGCCACCCCCCGAAAGCAAAAACCTCAGGAACTTCTGTTGAGTGAGGATGGAAACATGGAAATAAGCGTTTTTGAGATCTATCGTAACAAACCAGTCTTTGGACTGGATCTGAGATACTATTTGCTTGATAGTGAGTATCTTGAACCGAAGCCGTTTGATAGTGTGGTTCAGAAGACGGAGATCAAAAATCGGACGCAACCCCCCATCCTTCATTGGACCGATGACGTAACGGACTGTAAAAACCTGGCCGCTTCGAGAGGAGGAGGAAAACGACGTTCTATGGCCCACTTCCTCAAAGTGGGTAATTACTCTTGTGTTTCCCTACCCAGAGCCGATCGGGGGCCACTAGGGTGGGACATGACCCGTGAAACGAGGAGGATGGAGAACACACTGGATTCGTCAGGCTTTCTCTACAACCTGCAGGACCATTTTGATATATTTGCAGAATTCCCACGCTGCCAAGAATATCTACTAAGGGGGAAACACGCCTCTCGAGGCTGGCATATGTTTTATGAGAGGAGCCAGTCGGGTGGCCTGAAGCAGATAAAACCGGCAGGGGAACAAAACAACCGACCTGACTGCTGTAGTCTCTTCACTTGAGGGGGCGAGCTCTCCCTTGCCTTACCGTTGCCGGGCAGCAGCTGGGATTTTAGCTCGTCGGAGCTCACTGAGCCCTGAATCACAGAGGTGGCAGGGGTATCAATGAACCCCCGTGAGGGCACTGAGGAGGATGGGGCACCGTATACTGAGGTGTTATCCTTTCCCTCCCCAGGTGGGGCTGCCCTCAGGGACCTGACATTGGTAGGACCGTTTAGCCGAGGTCCTCTTAGACAAAATAATGGTCTGCAGATCCGTCTTCGGTCTAGAGGACCTTGACTGAGAGCGTCGCCCCGACCCCCAATCTTTCTGTGGGGGGGTGCGAGTTGCAACGCTCTGTTTTTGAGACTGGCGATATGAGGAGCTTGACAGCTTGGGCTGCTCCCGCTCAGCAGCCCCAACCCTGAGCAGGTCAGCCTGGTATGCTTGTAACACTGCCATGGTGTGCAAACATGCGCCTGCCTGACCTACCGCCGTATAAGCTTTACCAAACAGACTCGATGTAAGCCTAACGGGCCTGGTTGGAAGCTTCGGGGCCTTCAGGGACGAAGCTGAGGATGGGGAGAGATAGCTCGAAAACGTCTGCTCCACCACTGGCATCGCCCCACATACCTTATCATTCAGCCCCACGATGATCTTTTGAATAAATCAAGACTGTGGGGCTGTAATACGGGATGAGTACGGTTTCTCCCACGATCTTGACACCTCAGCATGGAGATCGGGGAAAATGGAAGGCCCTCGTCGTGAAGGCTGTGAACTGGATTCAGAAAACGCTCGTCTAATTACTTTTAGGAAGAGCGTCCTGTTTCTCGGCTGGCCAAATGATATTTTATTTTGGCTACTGCACGAATCACACCCCATAATTATTTTTAGGACGAGCGTCCTGTTTCTCGGATGGCCAAACAATATTTTATTTATTCATCAAAAACAGGAAGACGAGAGCGGAGCATACGCAGCGAGAGTAAATCGCAGTGATGACAATCAGCTCGCTCGAAAGCTGACCGTGCATGCTCTGCTCCTAAACAAACAAGACACAGATCGTGTGTATCCCCCGCTGACAGATAGTGTGGGCAGGGAGGCACACAACATCTGTAATTCCGTTTGCTCACCATAGATATTAGTTTAAACTTTGATATATTCTTTTGAATGCTTATGGACTGACAGACAACAGTAAATAGACTGACACATACTACTGAGCGCTACTGAAGAGCAGAAGCTAACTTGCGCTCTGCCGGATGCGCTTTTATACTTCCTGGCACTCACGTCACCCCGCTCGTGACGTCTCGTGCATCCATTGGGAATGATTTTACCAGTTGCTCAGACGGCGGTCACGCCGGGCGTTCCCCAAGCGAAATCTCGATGCAGCTCGAGTTCCTGAAGGGGAACATAAGCTGCATGTAAAAAAAATAAAATTAAAAAATAAAAAAATAATATGTCACTTATAGAAAAGTGTCACAGAGGGTAACCCTATCGACATTTGTGAATTCCAGTACTGCATCTCAGCTTTAATGAGACTAGCATCTGATTAAAGGGACACACCATGTAATAACCTTGCCAGAACTCTATTAAAAGCCCTCTGCATCCTGAAGGAGAGGGTGACAGCTATGCCTGCATTCTGACATGACAATCTATAACTGCACAAAGCTTTGTGACAGCCCCCTCTCTACCTCCAGAGATATGGAAGTCAGAAGAGGGAGAGCAAGAGCAAGACATGGAGAGAGACAGTGTGAGGAGGAGAAAAGGGAGTGGGAAAAAGCAAGGAGGGGGCAAGTACGCCACATTTGCACATGTTCCTGAGAGACATCGCCAGGCATTGTGGCCGATGAAACAAAGCTTTGTCCTCTGTGCTGTTCCCTTTTGTGGCGCAAGTCAGGGGGATCAACAAGAATGTCAGCCGTTGCTGTGCTGCTCGTGATTGTGGCAGGAAAGTAATTGATGTTGGCTGGCACATGCATCCCAATTTTCCGACAAGTCACAATGGAAGCCAATCTATCAGAATAGCCTGGTTCCAGTGCAGCATAGAAAAACCTCAGCGGTGGTTAAACACAGCAAATTGTCCGATGTTCCCTGTGCAATTAATCACTCTCTGTTGGACACTCCCTGCTAAATTCCCAAAAGTGAATTCTTTCTCGCTTATACGAATCGACCTTAAACATCATTGACATGAGACATGTAAGCAACCCAAATGTGTTACACTTGCTAATGTATTCATTTATGCAGAATGTGGGTAATGTGACTTGGATGGTATGGAAATCGTAACACATTAATATGGAGATATGGTGGTCACTTGGTTGGATTATAATAATTACAGTTTTGCCGTCTGAACCCGTGCAGGTTTTCATTGAACAAACCTTTCAGCCATCGATTGGATCACCTGTATCTGACTTCTGCGAAGTCCATGCAAATAAAGCTGTCATTAAATAAAGCAATCCATCCATGATAATTACACTCCACACATTCTATAGAGCATCGTATATAACAAACAGCCCATTGTACCTTGGCATGCAGCGGAAGTACTGTAGGTGTTTTAATTACTGTTCCCTCAAATGATCTCCAGGTGAAGGTGATGGAGGTGAGAGGGGCTCAGACAGCCTCTCTGTGTCTAAGTCATCATGAGCAGATTGAGTCGAGCGTTTGGGAGGTAGGGAGGTGAGCAAGTGGGGAGCTGGAGCTTAAATCAGACTTCCTGTAAAGTAAAATCAAGCACAGCACCAGCGCATAGCAACAGTGAGGTCATGTGCACATGACCTGTATGTATCTTATGAGTCTGGGGACTGCAGAATGCTTTTTTCCACTATGGTCAGGTATTCACTTAAACAGTGAGGTCCAACAGACTGAGCACACATTGAAAACTGCGATTTTTAAAATGTTTAAACATTTTTTATTTTTTTGGAAGCTTTTGGAAGCACACTCATGAACACAACCACTTCTACAATTCTGAATGCACAATCCACAATATTCTCCAATAAAAAAGGAACATACATTACTGATAATTTGGGTAATAAGACACTGACTTGCATATGTATTTAAACTTCAAAAGTTGAATAAACATATTTTACCTGCCCTCAACAGGAAGCAATGTCAGTATGCTGTAATTTAGAGCACTGTGTCCTTAATTGAGAATCACTGTACCACAGAAAAAAAAACGAAACACACACCTATTCGCATTAATGCCTATGCAGGCACATTAAAAGAGATGTTCAGCTCGCAGAGTTGCAGGGTAAGAGCTTACACAGCTCATATGTGGCCTAATTCTGTCTTCATTCTTTAGAGGGAGTGCATTATCAGCCTCCTACCAGTTCACTGCCTCCTGCCCAGTACACTCGCCTCTCCCACTAAGAACTACGGCCGGCAGAGAAAAGCACTTACTTCTGGCTTTCAGAGCCGTCTGCCCTGTCTCTAAATCCCGCCGTGCACGCTATATGACAAGACACGCTGACTAAGCTGAATAGATGCAACAACGAGTTAAAGAAAAAACAGAACAGAGGCAAAGGAAATAAATCAGTGGCCATCCAGCGCTCCACCAAGGGAGCAAAATCTCTTAGGGCAGCCAAAGTAAGTTCAATCTCACCTAGGAAAGTCTTTCAGATATGGAAGGTGAGGGTGTAAAAGGGAGGCAGGAAATGCCATGGAAATGTCACCATGATAGCAGCCTGGCAGGAGAAGAACAGCCCAGAGATTCTCTCCTGTCAACTCACATCCATCCAAGAATGCAGGGCTGATAAGAACAGACATGGCCAAATGAAAACTCCATCAACAGTTTACTTTGGATAGACCAACTGATTTGGGTGCTTATTTTGTAATCCTAATTGCATTTCTGAAGGAATATCACAATTCATGAATAAATCAGTCAGATAAGTCAAGTCAAATTTATTTGTATAGCGCGTTTCACAATACACATTGTTTCAAAGCAGCTTTGCGGAAAATAATGATATTATTGTTTATAATATCTTAATATCTTCATGCCTTATAATTAATAATAATAATTAATTTTCTAGGCACTCAAAGCGCTTTACATTGTCAGGGGGTATCTCCTCATCTACCACCAGTGTGCAAGCATCACCTTGATTTGATGCGAGGCAGCCATATAGTAGTGCGCCAGAAAACCCAACACACCACCAGCTATTGGTGGAGAGGAGAGAGAGTTATAGAGCCAATCAAGTGGTTGGGGATTGTTAGGAGGCCATGATTGTCAGAGGCCAATGGGCAAATTTGGCCAGGATGCCAAGGTCACACCTCTACTCTTTTTGAAAGACATCCTGGGATTTTTAATGACCACAGAGAGTCAGGACCTCGGTTTAACATCTCATCCGAAGGACAGTGCTTGTTGACAGTATAGTGTCCCCATCACTATTCTGGGGCTGTTAGGACCCACACAGACCACAGGGTGAGCACCACCTCACTAACACCTCTTCCAGCAGCAACCTAGTTTTCCCAGGAGGTCTCCCATCCAGGTACTGACCAGGCTCAGCCCTGCTTAACTTCAGTGGGTATCCAGTCTTGGGCTACAGGGTGATATGGCTGCCAGTCGCATTTAGCAGATTAGAACTTACAAATAATATAGTTTACATTTTGTAACAATAAACACAATCAGGCAGTTATCTATTGCCCTACGCAAGTAGTCTGTATGTATGCAGAAGAGTTGGGTAATACTATAGTTACAATTTATGACAAAAAAAAAATCAGGCAGCTGAGATTTGCAATATAGTATATATCAATTTACATGAGTGCACTGTACTATATACAGATATATTTGGAAATCGTACATATCTAACTTTATATGGAGAGCTGTGCAATAATACAGTTTACATTTTGTGGTGATATACACAATCGTGCAGTCAAATTTTGCTATTTAATACATATTGATTTATGTGAGTATACTGTATGTATGTAATTTTTTTTCTGAAGATATAACAAGACAGATAAGATTAAGCAATGCTCATTACACTGAGAAGTTAAATAATGAGTTTGTTAGTTATTTTTTCCTCACAAGCACAAATAAGGCTCATTTTAAGATTAAAGGTAAATGTAAAAGTCCTTCCTCATTAGTTACCTGCTGTGTATGTTTTTTATTGAAAATAAAAGAGCCAGCTAATGTGTTTATTTTAATGTAGAAATGTTTATGCATGTTTCATAAGACCGATTAACGTGTCAAATGTTTTCCAGCCATTTTTTTTTCTTTTAGAACATACGGCAAATGCTATGCTGGCAACCTGCTTACAGAACATGTCTTTATGCTGAGACTGAACATGCTGAGCCTTTCAAAAGGCCACGTTTATAATAAAGCCTTCAAATTATTGCCAGCCATTTGATGCTAACAATTACCAGGTAAAGCAGGACCTGCATGAAAACAGAAGTCACCTCTTTCCATTTCAAAGATGAAATGCACAACACAGCATATTCAAATAATGTTTCTCGGATTACAAAAAAATGTGCTTGTGCCAAAAGCAGGGCATTTAGAAAAGAGGGCTTTTAGCATGTCAGTGTCTGATGGAGGGGTCATAATATTGGCTGGTGAACTCAGTCCCACCTTTAGTTATGGCATACTAATGTTCGCTACCGCTTTATCACTCAAACTCCCCAGGAGAAAGAAGAAAGTGTATTATTCATGCAACACGCTCCTCCATAGCAACTACACTAATAAGGGCCCAGTGGGCTACGATGAATATTATCCATCTCCACATAAAATGTACATATCAAAATCATAATTGAACAAAGAATAGAGAAAAGCACAGTGACGCAGTTAAGAAATACAAGAGAACCGTTCTGATCTAATAAGGCAAAACTAAGAGGAGCTGATATTCAGATTGTGTTTTAAATTCTGAAATTTTATTCATACTGAGTGTCACCTCTCATTTGGTTAATCATAGCCCTCGCATTCTGCAGTGTTAAAGTACAGTAAGACATACGGTCTAAAGAGCTTATACGGCTTAATTTTTGCTCCTTTTGAAACACAAAGATGCGCCAGTATGATCTGTGATATCTGCCTTTCTGCAAACAGAGTTCATACAGTAAAAAAGACATGTGGTACAAAAATAAATCTGCTTCCCATTTACCTCTTTCTCACAAACTTGGCAAGACAATAAAACAAATAGCCGTAATAGGGTGCTGTAATAAGAATAAATGCATTTAGGGGAATAAATGATTACCTATTAATAATGCTTTTGGTCTCGTTTAATCTATATATTTATATCAAACATGTAACATAATATTAAGCTGACAGCCTGAGGTCTTGTTTGAACAGTATACTGCAGGAGCCACTGGTTCAAGTGTCACACGCCACATGTATACCAATGAATGCAATAATGATACAGACACACTCATGCAGGAGCACTACTGCATGTACTTACCATCCCCATGAAATGTATCATTTTGGCTTCAACAGGTCATAATTCTAGGTTTAAAATCTCAATTCAATGCTGAAATGCTTCAGGCCTGAAGAACCCAATGAGGTCATTGCTCTAACCCTTGTGGATTATGGAAAATGAAATAATACAAAATAATGCCAGATTATATGTGAGCTTTAGATCTGAAACCAATCCAAACGATCCCAAACAACAATCTAAAGTTCATTTGCTCTGTGGATTGTTTTTTCTGATTGTGGTCCTCATGCAGAGACTCATGTCAAATGAAGATGCATGTACATTCTTCAAATCTGTCAAAACAAATGTAAGCAAATCAGATTAATAACAATTTCATAAAGCATTCTTATTTTCTCAATGAAGACATCTTTCTTTGGGTGCATGCCTTCCTTTTATCCACAATATATCATTTAGGACAGTATATCCCAATTTTATGTTTTTCCTAAATGATAAAATATAAAATGGAAATGATCAACAACGAACTACTGTTAAACTATTACGTTTTTGGATTTAACAAAGCAAGCAAGGTTAAAACCATCTTATGGTTAAGAATAATTTATTTAGGACAGCAGCATACACAGCATGAAAGAAAAAAAATTCAGTAAGATGACAGCATAATTTAATTGTGAGTAGTGTCATTTACAGGCTTTTATGTACATCTACATCAAAGATCAGAACTTGCTTGGAGAAACCAATAGATGTTGGTAAGTGTAAACTATAGAACATACAGTAGCATGAAGCTGGTAGCATCAACATAAAGCACGGCTGGCTGAAGAGTTAGCAGAACTAATCTGAAATTCTAAAAAGGCTTGAAAAGCCACTTTGGATGCTAAACTAATATGAAAACAGTTTTTTGGATAGGATATGACAGCTGCAATATACATAGTGTGGTTCTTAGAGAAAAGCATTTAAGTAACCACAGAGTTTGCTTGAGGTAGAGAAGATGGCCTACTCATACAAATGTGAATGGGAGAAACCATAACACTAAATAAAGCTGCAGGAATGGAGGTCCTGCCATTCAGTTACAAGAGCACATCGGCTTTTGATTATATCAGACTGAAAGGAAGAAGCTAAAGAAACTAAATTTAAGGAATAGTGCACACTAAAATGAAAATTGTCATCTTTTACTCACCCTGATGTTTTTCCAAACCTATATGACTGACTTTCTTCCATTATATAGACACTAAAACTTTATACAAGATACCTAATGTTCCACAGAAGAAAACAAATCATACAGGTTTGGAACAGCATTAGTAAATTATGATCATTTACATTTTTGAGAGAACTAACTCTTTAAATAAACAATTTATTATACTGTTGTTGTCAGATAAAATACAATCTGAAGTCCCTTTCAAACTGACTGGATCTAAAACTTTCAGATGGCACAAAGCTCATTTCTCCATCACTGTAAGTTACCGAAACCATGAAAACAAGCAATACACGGTAGAAACACGTTTGCGCAGCAGAGTGGCTCTTTCTCACACTGTATGATGTGACAGACAACTAGCTTTCCAGTCCTGTTCCGTTCACACAGCACATGTTTTCTGAGAATGCGGTTGTGAGTCCTGAAAATTTACGGTTGTGAGTTCGGTTACAGAATGCGGTTGTTATGCCCCTAAAATAACCGTGTGTGAATGTAACTGTATGAAGGACTCAAATACAGGACTGAGATATTCTGCTGCTGTGAGAACGTGGCCCAAGAGAATCTGAATCATGATTAATAATAATCTACCTCATAAAAATCTAAATTTACACAAAAGTCTATCTGAAACTGTCTATGGTGACAGTGGGCATCTTGTTCACAATGTGAGAGGAACACTCAGGAACGTGAAGACAGGAGGGCTGGAGCGTTTTTATTGAAAGCTTGGAACCCAATAAAACGACGAGGCATGAGAGAAGAGTCTGAGCACTCTTGAAAGCAGCTCCGCTCACAGAGATCAGTGGGTTTGAGAGTAAGTGCTGACCAGGTGAGATGAGAGGGATTAATGGGTGGGATACTGAGGAGCCAAGGAGGTCGAGAGGAGGAGGAGAAAAGCAAACACCTTATATTACCGGAATATTTGTCTGTGTGTGTGTGTGTGTGTGTGTGTGCGCACAAATGTGTATGCACAGTGCCAAATGTTCACAAGCATTACAATTTTTAAAAAGCAAGAAAATATCAGTGACGGCAACCAAATTCGATTGCGAGCGAGCGATCAGAACAGCAGCATTTGAAATGAGACTGGGTGATATATCATAAGCAGAGGGGTTTCTGCAGCAGGTTTCGAGATACTCTATGTATCAACGTCATGGTGAGAAGACAGAATAACACAGCAAGGATGATGTGACATCAGAAGAGTTCTTGAGAAGGTGTGAAGAAACAGGTAAGGGAAGAGCTCTAAAATAGACATGTGAATTTCATGCAGGGAAGGTCGCACATGCCGGAAGTGCAACAAAGAGAGATACAGGAGCCAAATGAGGGGATCACAACAATTACCATATGTAGATATATCCCACCTGCTGAAGTCGGATCCTCACCATCTGTTGCTATGGAGGGATATGAAGGAATTGGAGGGAGGAAGGAGAAAAAAGAAAGAGGTGTGGTCAATTCTCTGTCACATAACCTCCCTTGTAACACAAAAGCTATTTGCAGTTTAACAGGTGGTGCATTTGAGCACACCAAAAATATAATAAAAATAGTTAAAAACAGCACAACACAGCCATATTCTTCTTTATCCCACACATCACATTGACTACATACTGTACCCTCTGTCAGTGTTTGGGACTGACAACCGAGCTGTTGTAACTCCTAACTGTCCTGTATGTAAACAACTGCCGAACAGATCTATATATATATATATATTTTATATATATAAATATAATATATATAATATATTATATATATATATATATATATATATATATATATGAACACTTAACCAAAGTCATGCTCCTTCACTAACCAGCCTTGAGCAATGCCTGAAACCCATGTTTAACAGATAAAGAAATAAGTGTTAATATTATAGTAATAATAGATATATAGATAATATCTAAAAATCTTTGTTTGTCATACTTTGAATGTGGAATTGTCATCTGAAACTCGCAGCAAACATCCAATGCATATACAGAGAAAAGATTAAATGAAAGTTGTCAATTAAAATGAAATTCACAGCATGGCATACATATATATATATATACAGTGGGTACAAAAAGTATTCAGACCCCCTTACATTTTTCACTCTTTTTTTATATTGCAGCCATTTGCTAAAATCATTTGCTAAAATCATTTAAGTTATTAATGTACACACAGCACCCCATTTGGACAGAAAAACACAGAATTGTTGAAATTTTTTGCAGATTTATTAAAAAAGCACAACTTAAATATCACATGGTCCTAAGTATTCAGACTCTTTGCTTTGACACTCATATATTTAACTCAGGTGATCTCCATTTCTTCTGATCATCCTTGAAATGGTTCTACACTTCATTTGTCCAGCTGTGTTTGATTATACTGATTGGACTTGAATAGGAAAGCCAGACACCTGTCTATGTAAGACCTTACAGCTTACAGTGCATGTCAGAGCAAATTAGAAACATGAGGTCAAAGGAACTGCCTGAAGAGCTCAGAGACAGAATTGTGCAAGGCACAGATCTGGCCAAGGTTACAACAAATTTCTGCTGCACTTAAGGTTCCCAAGAGCACAGTGGCCTCCATAATCCTTAAATGTAAGACGTCTGGGCCGACCAGAACCCTTCCTAGAGCTGGCCGTCCGGTAAAACTGAGCTATCGGGGGAGAAGAGAATTTGTGAGAGAGGTAAAGAAGAACCCAAAATCACTGTGGCTGAGCTCCAGAGATGCAGTCGGTAGATGGGAGAAAGTTGTAGAAATTCAACCATCACTGCAGCCCTCCACCAGATGGGGCTTTATGGCAGAGTGGCCTCTCCTCATTGCAAGACACATGAAAGCCCGCATGGATTTTGGTGAGATGGTGAGAAATAAGATTCTCTGGTCTGATGAACCAAGATAGAACTTTTTGGCCTAATTCTAAGCGGTATGTGTGGAGAAAACCAGGCACTGCTCATCACCTGTCCAATCCAGTCCCAACAGTGAAGCATGGTGGTGGCAGCATCATGCTGTGGGTGTGTTTTTCAGCTGCATGGACAGGACGACTGGTTGCAATCGAGGAAAGATGAATGCGGCCAAGGACAGGGATATCCTGGATGAAAACCTTCTCCAAAGTGCTCAGGACCTCAGACTGGGCCGAATGTTTACCTTCCAACAAGACAATGACCCTAAGCACACCGCTAAAATAACGAAGGAGTAGCTTCACAACAACTCTGTGACTGTTCTTAAATGGCCCAGCCAGAGCCACTGACTTAAACCCAAGCGAGCATCTCTGGAGAGACCTAAAAATGGCTTTCCACCAACGTTTACCATCCAACCTGTCAGAACTGGAGAGGATCTGCAATGAGTAATGGCAGAGGATCCCCAAATCCAGTTTGTGAAAAACTTGTTGCATCTTTCCCCAAAAAGACTCATGGCTGTATTAGAACAAAAGGGTGCTTCTACTAAATACTGAGCACAGGGTCTGAATACTTAGGACCATGTGATTATTTCAGTTTTCTTTTTTAATAAATCAGCAAAAATGCAACAATTCTGTGTTTTTTCTGTCAATATGGTGTGCTGTGTGGACATTAATGAGGAAAAAAAATAACTTAAAATGATTTTAGCAAATGGCTGCAATATAAAAGATTGAAAAATTTAAGGGTGTCTGAATTCTTTCCGTACCCACTGTATATATTATATAATTATATATCATATATATATATATATATAATATATAATATATATATATCTGTATAGGCTCCACATTAAGTCTTGACTTGCTTGCCTTAAATTGATTTCTAGGACACTTTTTAACTTTATGAAGGGCATTATTTTCCTAACCTTATTAAATGTACGTGTCATCATTTACCTCAAATTCTTACATTTTATCAATACATTCAGTTAGAATAATAAGACACTGTATGGTTGTTTCCATTCAAATGAAATCAGTATCAATAAACATCTTTATTTTTTATTTTTTTTTTATTACTGGTAAAAAATGTATAGCCTGAATTCACTGTAAGTTTGCTTTGGATAAAAGCGTCGGCAAAAGCATAAATTATTATTATTATTATTATTATTATCTGTCCAAGGCAGAGGAAACAAAGAACTGCTTTCGAAAGTTCCATTTAGATCTATACTGGATGCGGTGCAAGTGATGTCTCAATCTATTTATAACGTACTGACACAAAGTTCAAATGATCTGCAATGCTCGCTTTGTTGCTTCCAGTGTAGACAGACTTTAGCTGTTGCAGCGCAGTGTGGCGCGACACAACAGAACACGTCAACTGTCACGACAGTGTAACCCAGGAAGCACATACCTATTTCATACATATATCAATGGCATGACACTGTCAGTTGCCATTCTGTTAATACAGCACACATCAGCTGAACTCACTCTCAAAATATATTTGTGACGTCTGAAGACGTGCAGAATATAAGACTAATATAATGCGTTTGTCATTTTCTTTCATACTCATTACTCATTTTAGTTCTCCCAACGGGCTGGGCCGGCTGACTGCTGCTGCTGTCTGAATGTAGCCGATGACTGTTCTCATAATTGCCTGAAGGTCAGGCTCTTTGGAATTAGGACAGTCTCATAGAGCAAGTTATAACACAATATCTAAACGTTGCTGTTGCATCTGACCCTGCCGCTCGCTCAGCCGAAGCCCAACCTGTATTTATCATTCAGCAGCAGCTCTCAGATTATTCCGCTGAGCATGCATGCATTTGACTGTTAATCGCTGTGCTGTGGGCCTTAAAGGCAAGGATGAACCCAACCTGTCTCCAGCCATTATCATTGACCTCCATCAACCTGATCACGTTATAACAGGAAGGCTCCTGGTACCCTTTCCTTTTTCTTCTCTTTCACTCTCCCTGTGAAAGGAGCTCTTCTTGTGTCCTGATGGTATCAGAACTGAGGTTAAGTTATCCTCACTGGCTGCATGTAATGAATTGTTTGGGTTTTTGTGTTGTTGGTAGCAATTGGAGGATAACTGTCTCTAAAGAAATCGTAAGCATCCAATAAAAAAAACCTGACCTCATTGGAGCTACAGACAGTGGGTAGTGCATGTGCTCATAACATACAAGTATGTTCAAAAGGGCTCAGGATCAAATCCGCCTTTCATATCCCATTTTCTCAGTCTTTTTTCACATTCCTGAACTGTATGATAAAGGCAAAATGTTGCATCCACACACACACACACACACACACACACACATATATATATGAATTATATAATTTAATGTATTACATAAATTAAGCATAATACTGTTTCAATACTCAATTCAAGTAATCTACTCAAAAAATAGCAATGAAACTACACACAATAAAAAAAAAATCCCAAAAAGCAAGCAATTAAGTAAGTAACTAGTAAGTACGTAAATAAATAGATTTTTTTTTTTTTTTTTTGTTTAATATGTGGATTTACAGAATATGGGGTGCCTAATAGTGTGTGAGACAGGAGGTATTTACACTTGATGTAATTAAAAATCAAAACAAATTAAAATTAAAATAGGATTAAATAATTTTCATGTGTCTATGGTTTAGTGCATACAATATAAGGAGACATATGCTAAGCTGTGGAGCACACACAAAGGGCACAAGTTCATTTCCTCTCCCCTGTGTACTCTCTTGTCAAGTTCAATAATATATCTTTCATTTTCATATTGAACTTCACTCTACTTCCTTTGGTATTTTCATACAGATGTGGCACTGATGTGTAGAATGTCAAAGCCCAAATAATCTATGTAAACAAGCTGAAGACATAGAGAAAAAGAGAGAGAGAGATCAGAGCTGCGTGGATGCGGGTGAGTGCCAATATCTGCTCCTCTACAACATACATAAGAGTGATTATCTGAGCCAAGACAGAAGTTCAACTACAAAGACATGCACAGACACAATACACAAGCTTTTGCGTGCCAAACACAGCTTTTCCTGGCAAGCATAAACACACATGCACAACCAGGGCACAAAGTACGCCTTTTTATGCTAATAAAATCCAAAGGCACAAGAACACACGCTGCTTAAGAATACACACCATTTATAGCCATAAAACAGTTGTGTAGTGTTTGAAAGAGCTTCATGAACACAAATACGACATCACACATCCAAGCTCTTGACTCCATCCACTGTGAACTGTATCTTGTTGTGGTTTTCTTCTGTTTTGCCATTCTATCTTTCTCTTACAGAACAGAGTGACAGCTCACAGACATGAAAGGGCCTCTCCCCATGCTATATCTTCCCACTTTCTTGCTCCCCCTCTTTCTGCTGGGTCTGGTTTCTAGAACCTTCTCTGATTTTTGTGTTATCTGCTCTCTGAAACATACTGCTGTACACTGGGGATTTGGTCCAGAGCCCCAGACATGAAAAACAATGTTTTTGAGGTGTGTGTGTGTGTTGTTTTGGAGGGGGGGGGTATGTGTGTATTTGTGTGTGTACTGGGCAGCGAGGTGTATTTTTAGTGAGGCAAAAACTCAAATTATATACCATACTTATGAATAGTAGTGTACGCATTTTGTACATGTACCAAGTTAATACCCAGATATTCTCTGAAATTGCCTGGAGTATTCATGCAAATATCATGGTTACAACATGGTAATCATTCAACACTAGGGATGGGAAATATAGTCGAGTAGTCACTGAAAAAAAAACATCTAATTGATTAGTAAGGTAGAATGGCACATCTAGAGTTATCTAGTAACTGTCAGCACACACAAATGTGCTCTGTAACTTCAAAGCAGCAGTTTTCTATCAAATTCCAATTTCAAAAAAAGAAAAAAAAATGTTTCTTTGAAAAAGAGTGGCCTGTGTAAATAGCGCATAAGAATTGTGCCTGATCAGAACTGGTGGACCCTAGTCTCCACCTCAGATGTAATGCCCAGGCACCCACGTTGGCTGAACGTCTGACACACACAATGGGAAACACTTTTGGAAGTAGTCATCTGATTGGATGAATTTACAGGATTTCCAGGAGATGTGTGTGTCATGTCCTTTAATGATCCACCTGGAAAAAAGAAGAAAGCCATTGCGTTCACAACTGTGACAATGAGCGGATATTGGGATCAACTAAACTCGGATTTTCAAAAGTATGTGAAGTTCATTGCATAGTCTCTTGATGACTGAAGATGATGTTCTTGAATGAATGATGTATTGGCTGCATGCTGGTCTGTTATTGTAGCGACGTCAACTTTACAATTTCACACCCCTAAATATGACACTGAACAAAACAAACTATGATCGGTTGCTTTACATGTGAGTCTGACGGTCTCTTGGACAGTCATTGGGCAATGAAAGCTGCCATCAGTCTGAAGATCTGGCTACACAAGACTAGGTGGACCCTAATTATACAGGCTCCTTTAAGCCCTTAGATTTTGTAAACAAGTAGTTTAGCACATCCCTGCTCAGTACTTTGGTATTACCATCTGATATCATCTCTGCATCACAGCACTGCACTTTTATCAAAAGTATCGTAGCGTTTTGTGTCATTGTGATAACGTTGTGCTTTCTTTGGAATACATAGGCACTGATATAAATCTGGGTTACATCTGGGTGAAGTATTAGGCAGCATCTTCTCCTGAAGCAGCTCAAACAGCATCTGATCCAAGCAATGGCACCGCACAGTCTCCAACACAGAATCGCTAAACTGATTACAGGAAGAAACACACTGCTGCCAGATGTCACAGACTCATTCAATTAGTGCTGGAACTGATGTGTAGTATCTGTTCCACCCCATCCTTCTGAAACTTTGATTAATTATGTTGTAACTATAGTAAGATATGTAAAAGTGAATTCTTTCTTTTAATTCAGCTATATTTAATGCCTGACGCTCATTCTGAAAAAAAAAAAATCTGCTTTTTACGCAGCCTGTTGTAGATCCCTTGGGTCTAAGAAAGCATTTAAAATCTGAGCTATTATATAATTACTGTGAAATGGTAGTTAGCCAGAATGGCTGTTAGCAGCCATCATTATATTCATCCCTGGCATGCTACTGTCAAGAGGAACCTTGCTTTACAAAGCAACTCTTTTAAGATTCAGCAAGAGAAATGTATGTTTATATCATTCAGTTAATTAAAAATGTGAGAGAAACACTTCATTGATAAGATGAAAGCAGAGGAGGTCAAAGACAGCTACTCCTGAATGGCAGAAACTGAATATGGATGTAGCTTTATACAAAACTGTGTACATAAACAAGACAACTCAGTCATCATTTAACCACCAGGTATTAGACCCCAAGCATGTCAGGACAGTGTTTCGTAACATTGTCATGTTGTGTGAGGTAATTGACATCACAGATCAACAGAAACAAAAATGTATTGTGGTGTAAAACTCTTCTACTTGGAAAAAAACTTAAAATGTGTTTGAATAATCACCCATTTGTAGCAGGCAACAAAACCACAAAACCACAAAAACACCCCAACCAATTCTACCAATTTGTGCTATTGGAGGGATAAACCAGTTTTATGGCTCTGAGCATTCCAAGTAATCTGAATAATAATTTTTCCTTAAATAGATCTGCCTAACAGTACAACAGCATTGAGATTTTACAATATATGCAACTATATAAAGTTCATGGTAACACTTTACAATAAGGTTCATTAGTTAACTACATTAGTTAACATGAACTAATAATTAACTGCACTTATACAGCGTTTATTAATCTTTGTTAATGTTAATTTCAACATTTACTAATACATTATTAAAATCTTGTTAACATTAGTTAATGCACAGTGAACTAACATGAACATCTGTATCTTTATTAACTAACATTAGCGTAGATTAGTAAATACAGTAACAAATGTATTGCTCATGGTTAGTTCATGTTAGTTAATATATTAACTAATGTTTAACTAATGAAACCTTATTGTAAAGTGTTACCAAGTTCATGTTAATGCATGCAATCAATAAAATGTACTTAACTAAATAGCCGCCAATAAATGTTATGATAGATAACCGATAAATGGCAGACAGTGAAGTGATGTACCATTTTTTCTAAATAGATTAAAAATAACACAAAACAATTATTTCAAATGCTATAAGGGATAATAGGCATTGCAATATTTTAATGTACAGTATGAACACTAGATATAATGATTTTGATACTGATAATAGATATGAATGATCTTGAAGTCTGCTAAAGATACATTTAACACTATTAGTTAATAAATTAGACTAACTAAGAAAACATTAGATAATATTACTTAGAAAACACAGCCACAAGCAAATTTTATCAAACCCCAATGAGAATTTTATCAGGTCAAAACCCCATTCTCTTAAGTGGATGTGTGTCAATAGTAGATATCACATACTTTGAGTCTGTAATGCACAGACATTACACAGTGTTTTAAATGAGCACCATGAGTCATAGTGCTATAATACATAGCACTACATCAATTAACCACAACCTTTGAAAATCATCAAAGAATCAAAAATCACCTTAAAAAGGGGCTGAAACTTAAACACGCATCTAAATAATTGTAAACGGTTACTTGCATTGGCTTCGATTGCTGAACAAGAGTCCTGATGCAGTAGATAATGGAGGTCTTTGATGAGTTCGTTAGGAGTGAGCTGGAAGTTTACTTCTGGGTCTTCTGAAGATAGGAAAAGTCCACAGCGAATCGAAGTTACTTGAAGATAAAAACTGCCAAAAAACAAACTCAAGAGGAAAGTCTTAAGAGTCTTGGAAAGTGTTGTCTCAAAAGAAGAGGTTTTCTGAGCAAAGATAATTTCGGGCTAATCACTTTTGAGGGTTCCTATTCTGTGTGGACTGGCCAATACCAGGCGTGAATTTTTGAGCGGGAGAAGTTTCCTTTGTCTCCCTTTATGGCCCATTTGCATGTTTATGGCCGGTCTGGAGGATTGGTGCAGTTTTACCCAAAATATGGTACAAATAGTGTGATGCATTTCACGATCACATAGTGTACATCATTGTTTGAGGAATAAAGAGCAGATAATATTGATACCAAGAAAGAGACCTTTAGAATAGATTAAACCAAAGATACATCCATACACCTGAATATCAGTGTTTAGGGCTTTAACTAATACAAATAACGAGTGGTAACTCAGCAAATCTAATAGGGAAACGTACAAACAACCTGCACTATACCAGATATATTTGTAGAGTATAATAGAGTAAAAGGTCTTTACGTGTGTGTGTTTGTGTGTGTGTGTTAGTTTGCTTGGTCAGCCAGGCCCATCGGTGCCTGGCATCGGGGTCATTTACATCTCTTTGGAGTGTTTGAAATCAGATGGGGAGATGATAGTGGGGGGGACTGCTTAGAATCTCCTTGATAGCGAGGAACCATGCAATTTAGCCCCCATATAACTGTAAAGTCTGTGACCAGGACTGTAATTTATATGCCACATGGACCACATGGTCTGTGACAGATCATCATACATTACTAGTGGTTATATAACAGTTCTTATACACTTTCAAAATATAGATAACACTTTTTTGAATTAGCCTTTTCAGAATGACTACACAGACCATATTGATCTTGTATGGCAGGTCTTTTCACCTGGTGGCCCGCAGGCCAGGTTAGGGCCGTCAATCATTTTAATACAGCTTTCAGATTGATTTTGATTAAATAGCTCTGCAGCCTGAGATATTAGAGAGCTCTCTGTGCAAAACTGCGACAAATCCAAATGGAGTCAGCAGACTGTAAATCAAGGTAATTTCCGACTGGTGCAAGCGCCACTAGCTTCCCCACACATGACCAGGCACAATTTCTACATACATGTTTGACTGTGTCTTATCTAAATGTATTTCTGCAAATAATATAGCTGCAGACACTTCTCCAGACAGAAAAAAAAGCCACATAATCTCACAAAGCAATACTGTATGTCAACATATGTACAATGAGACTGTCTCATTCAATGAAAGTAAAACCTCACAAAAAAAGGCTTTAGAAATATATCTTTATAAATTGACCACAAATTTGAAGTTTAAACAATTGCATTCTTACTAAAAAATATAAATATTATTAATATTATCTTCATTTTGTAACAACGGAACACTCACAGATCAATTTAGAATACATATTTGTTAGCGGAAGGTGAGAAGTTATGTATGTTCTTCGGCCAGTCCTTTTTGATGGAATTTATGGCTGAACCCTAAAAACTTGACCCCTGAATATTATATAAACACACAGTATTATGGGTATTTAGTTTTGTTTCTCATGGCAATATGCTACTTCCTATGAAACTACTAATATCTAATAAATGCTTGAGAAAAATTCTTCACCCTACAAGTTTCCATCTGAATAATCTGGTCCCTGCAACAGCTGTATGGCATTATGTGTTGAAAAGTATGTGTGTGTGTGTGTGTGGGTGTGGTGGTTTGAAATTAGTTTAGTTTCGGTTTGTTTTCAAAGTAGTTGATCTGCAAATGTGTTCTGATCTTTGTGGAAGTAGTCAATCTCCAATAGTGATTCTAAAGCACTGAGAGATTTATGGAATGAAAAAGAGCCGAACAGATTACCCACAAAACCTTTCATCTCCCTATAATCCCATTTCTCACCCATGCCAGATCATTTTAGAGGGAAAGGTAACCAATCTTTTCCCACAACAACTGTCAGTGCTTAGGCATATGATCCACGACTAACCAAACCATCCAGTCAATCACAGAGGTGATCCAGTCCCAAGACACACTGTTATCTAACCTGCACAAAAGAATTGACGGGTGCAAAAGGTCTTCATTACAAGCTACACTCCATTGCAAAATCATCAACACAGATAAGTCAAGGCACAACCAAGGCAGACAACCACAATCACGCAGTGGCCATATATATTGGCCATTTGATCTCTCATTTCAAAAAAAAACAACAACAACACATGTTTCATTTCAAATGCATGTTCTTGGAGTATAAGTTTAGAAAAGACAAGAAGAAATGAAACAGATGGTGGTTTATACAGAGCACTGTCCAACTCTGTACATAATCCTGGCCAGGGGGTGATAAGGCAAAGCCAGGGGGTGGATTGACTTAATATACCTGACCTCCGGAGAAAGTAATATCCAAATACAATGCAAAGTCTAGAAAGCACAAAGAGACTGATACCACCTAAGGTGCACGCTGAGATATGGAGCATTTCAGCATGCACAGCTGGAACCACATAAGGTTTATGGGAATGAGATGAACTCAATTACTTGGCACGGGTTACTTACAAAGACAACATTATTTTTACAAATTATATACTTGCCGTATCATATGTTACTATCCCACTACCTTGCTTTCACAGTGAAAATATCAGCTTAGGGTTACATGACACGTGTTTAGTAAGCATGCGTGACAGCATAGCCAACCTTCAGTCACACCATTGGTGTTTAGCCGAAACCAAGACCTAATTGTATATCAAAAGCATGTCCAAGCCTAGACAAAACTTAAAGTCGCCTTGTACTCTTGGCTGGAACTGCTCACTAGAACAAATAAAGTTATATAAATTCAATGTGTGTATTGAACTACTTCAGGAGGGAAAAGTCCAGGGAAGGCTTGGGGCAGGGTGAGGGTAGGGGAGGGATTTGAGGGCATGCTGGAATCTTCATGGAAGCGTAGAAAGAGAGCTGGTGCATCAGTGTACATATATAGAAAAGTCAAATGGGAGATTAACCACAGATCAAGAAGAGGGATGTGCACATAAAATCAAACTTATACAAACACAAACGTTTTTTTAGAAGAAACGGAGAGACACTCAAATGTATGCAAAAACAAAATGAATCACTTTAGTTTAGGGACCCAGTTACTTCACTCTTAACGGTTGGTTTATAAGCAGCATACTAGCATATGCTGTTTATTAGTACTTATAACGCACATATTAATGCCTTAATCTGCATGACCATATTCTAGAGCCCTTAACCCTACCCAATACTTAACTTTAACAGCAAAGGAGTGAGTGAGTTGAGTTAATAGTAAAGCGTAATTGTTGAGAAGTTATGCCTTAAACAAAGTCTGTGAGGGACCCCCCAACAACATTAAAACTAATATATATCTCGACGTTGTGTGAATAAATAAAAAACAGCCAATACTTTTTTGCAGTCAATGTGACAGTTGAGTTACAATGATGGATCATACACACCCCTCCGTGAATACAGCCATTGATAGACTTCGTACACACAAACAGCGTCTTCTTGTTCAGAAAAAAAAAATAGAATAAAAAAAAAATTAGATTATATACTGTTATACATACACCACACACATATATATATATATGATATATAATGATTATATAAAATAAATATACTATATGAAGCTGCAAGGAATACTTTTTGCGCCAAAGAAAACAAAAATAATGGAGCCTTATCCAGCATTCTCTTCATTCCTTATTCACCCTGCTACTCACAAGTGACACTGTAGAGACGAAAATGTGGAATAAAGTCTTTGTTTTTGTTTTCTTTGTGCAAAAAAGTATTCTCGTTGCTTCGTAACTTTACAGTTGAACCACTGATGTCACACGGACTATTTTGTCGATCATCTTGGTACTTTTCTGGACCTTGCTGTCTATGGGAGGGTCAGAGATAGGGGCCCGGCATAACGAGAAACGATTAATTGCATTGCGATAATATCGCAATATTGAAAAATTTCGATTTGTCACAAGCGCGAGGCTGTCATTACATGGTCACCTGTGACAGGCAGAGAGTAAGAGGGTGTGGGTTCACGACAGTTGAAGAGTCAAGGATACGGTGTAGTGAGCAGCAGAAGTAACCGGGCGTGGAAAAGGAGAACGGTATTCTCGCGCTCTTAATAGCTCTCTCAGTAGCTTTGATGGACACCACACCACGGTCTACGTGTGGTGATGTTGTCACGCGACTGAGGATGGCGGGCATCAGCAGAAAAATAAAAATAAATCAAACAGTAGTAAACAGCCAAAGGACGTAAACTTATCCACATTTTATTGTCGTAAATATGGGAAGCGGCCAGTTGGAAAATTATGGGTATGGCTTCCGGTTAATCTGCGTCCACTCCGTCCCGCTATTTTTTTAGCTGAACAGTTCGTTTGGACTGCTGATATTGAAAGTGGTGTGTCTTCATATTATTTTAATGCATAGCTGAATATGCAACACACTGTTTGTAGTGCAAACAGTTTTACGTGACTGCCTGTTATTCTTAGTTATTTACCTATAGCGACTAATGAACCGGAAGTCTCACCCATGGGCTTATTTCCGCGTTGAAGAAAAAGGTGGATAATGGGAGATGGATCAGTTAGCAGGAAAGCCAGGACAGAGAAGACCCACTTAGACGAAGGCTCCAGGACAGGCAGGTGACTTGGCTTCATTTCCATAAGCTAAATGAGACAAGTATGGAAAAGGCATATCTTGCTATCGGCTTCACTCACCGTGGTATATCCATGGACGCCTAAGTGTCGCGACCTCACGCGCAACCTGTCTACACTGGACGCGATAAAGCGACCGTTGCAAATTATTTTAATTTTATGTCAGTACGTCATAAATAGAACAAGGCATCAGTATAATGTCGCGCCGCATCCAGTGTACACAGCGTCACTGGTTATAATGGTTTCTACTGTATCTTGCCGCTCGCGTCCGGTGTAGACAGCGGTGTTTATGTCGTGGTGCGTGGGAGTAGGAAACAACCGGTGTGGTCCATGCCTTATGCGGCAGCATGAAATCCCAACCACAAATATAAATAACTAACAGAGAGAGAATAATCCTAAGGTTTATAGCTCTCTATGATATTTTTCAAAGAGTTCAAGTGCACGCAGGGTGTTTTTTTTTTTTCCCTGTACGGTTTTTAAATAAAACAACATTAATTTTCATAATGTTTAGTGAAACGTATTGGTAGGCTGAGGGAAGCGGGGGGGCGTGCAAAAGCAAAAACGTTTGAGAGAACCACTGACTTGTTAAAGTTAAACAGGACAGTGTTTAAAAAGGGCGGGTGCACATGTTGACATTGGGTATTTACATTGACTTTGAATTACCTAAAGTAGTGTGTTAAAGCAACAGATTTGTTTTTATATTCTGCTATCTACTTTAGTTTGTGTGATTTCGCAGACACTGACATTACTGTATAAGGTTTAACCCGATAATTTGTCCGTGCTTATGTTGCGTAATTATAACAGCTACAAGGTTGGACGTGAAGACCTCAGCAATATACTGTGATTGTAGTTGTTAAATAAAATGTAATTCATATCAATTCATGCATAACCTAATTTCATCATAACATATAGGCTGGCCTACAGAAAAGAACATTTATGTTTAATCTTTCTAATATTGTGTTGGTCATACTATATAATGATTTATAGCTTGTCTTTGTTGAGTAATACAGAACTTTAAAGAGCTTTAAAAAATAATTGCATGTTAAATCGCAATATTGGTAAAAAAAATTTTTTTTTTTATTTTCCAAAATCGTTCAGCCCTAGTCAGAGAGCTCTCATATTTCATCAAAATATCTTAAATTGTGTTCAGAAAACGAACAAAGCTTTTACGGGTTTGAAACAACATAGGGGTTAGTGATTAATGACAAAATGTTTGGTGTGAATAACCTTTAATGCACAACTTTCATGGCAGAATTGGAAATATCCTTTAATGTACTCATACCCATTCAGCAGAACTTTTATAAGTAATAATTATTCCTCAGAAAATTCATAGAATCACAACAAGCATTCAACAAATATTCATCACATGACAAAGTTAATTACTAAATGATCATACTTTAAATGAGCGGATGGTGGATGTGTGAACGCTGCACGTGGTGTAGAGTGCTGTGTGAGTCACAGACGCGGCATCAACATCTCTCTTCCAACAGATCGTGACAAGGTCAGAACAGATTTGGGTAATGGATCTAATCTGCATTTATCACAGTGGCATTCCAAGTAACGGGCCTGTCACAACCCACTAAACACCAGCTTCAGGGGGTGTATTCAGTCTGAGAGTGTCTTTGTCTATCGCAGACACAGATATCGAGCCATTCTGTTTAAGCAACATTTTTCATGCATGATGCTAGCATGGTTGTCTGTTTGATTTCCAACAGTCTGTCTATCTATCTGTCTATCTATCTATTTTGAAAATAAGCATATGTTCACATACTTGAGAAAACTGAAATAGCAGGAGGTCAAACAGATTAAAAAACCCCCAATATCGATCATAAATAAAATGACTCCTTTATTTGTTGACTCGACAATCAGTGTAACATTTAACACAGTATTTGAGGTGCCTTCCAAAAATATGTATCAATGTAAAATGATATACAGTAGGATAGAAGGTGGTAACATCATATGGAATAGCTGGACTAAACATTATACCCACATGACATCACAGTGGGGATTACATACTCAACACATTCAAGTGAAATTACATCAAACAGCAAAACTTCTTCTGAAGAGGGCTATAATGAAGAGAAGAACCTTTCTGAAGAGCAAATAATCAGTGCCAACAGATGCAAATATGTGCTCCATAAGCACTTGAGCCTGGTCTTAAGCCTAAGGCTAGTTCCAACCAACCTTGACAGAAAGTCGTCTGAAAATCATTACAGAATGATTTGTTCAGTTTCATAAGTGGCACCTTTCTGCACAACACATTAGTTCCAATAGCTCTCCACTCAAAACACGAAAATGTCTGCAGAACATTAACAGCATACAGCTAGTTCAGAGCGCTGACCGCACCTGCTCTCTTCCTCTTACACATCATGTCTCTAAAAGACAACAGCTGGTTACTATTAGAGACAGAATGGTGTGTGCATGACTTGATCACTTGATCAAGCATACGCAGGGTCTACAAAAGCTGATTATATGCACAAATATGGTTAGCCTGTAAAGCTAATAGTAGAATCAACAGAAGTAAATTGGTCAATGGCATATAAGAGTATATAAAAGTATACACACCATTAAATACACCAGTATAACCTCTCAAACGACTTTCTTTTCATTCAAGAATTTCATTATTTTCTTCATTATGATATCAGGACATTATGGTTTATGACAAAATACCAATGTATGAACTGCATTTTCTATGTATTTTTAAATTAATGAATAGAGAGGACAAAAACTAGTGTCATAACATTGACCGATAAATAAAAATAACCACAGTATAATAGCATCATAACACCATAAGGGTCTTGTATGCCAGTGGTCAGTGCTTAACCTTGCAAGCACCACCTGAAATCTTCTGAATTTAAGATACACATTCTTCAAACAACAGCAATCAAACAATGTACACTCTATTTTACATTGCTCTCTCACTCAGGCACACACATAGTCATGCCCACAATGGAGCTAAGCCCATGCAACGCAAACATGAATCATTAACTGCTTTTCAATCTAGGTCTTTCATTGCAACAGTACTCCTCTGAGTTCGGGGTAATTATCTTTTTTTTCTGCCTGGTCAGCATAAAATGCATGTCTATAGAAGTCACAGACAATAACACGCACCAATGTGGTGACTTGGGAGTTTAAAGGGCTTGCACATACATGCTCTGAGAAGCTCCCATGTCTCATATGGATAACATTTAAGACCTTGCAGGGCACACAATATTGCCTCAAATGTGCAGTTTAATAAAACTCTTTATTTACCATAAAAGTTACAAAATTAACATTATAATCTGTTGGGGATCTGCACTCTAAATAAAAGGCAACAACTCAGTGTTAATTGGCTCTTCCAGCCCACCTCGATGCACAAAGGAAATCTTTATTGCTCAGACAAATGTTAATTTATGCCATGCACATTACCCAAAGCTATCTATGGCTACTGGCACCTTTTGCTCTGAATCGGTGTGTTTTCCACATCTGTTTTCAAGTTTCCTGCCAAATACCTATTGCTTATCAGCGGGACGGTACTCACTAGCTCTGCATTTTGGCACGCATAGCTCCACACACTCTGAGATCCAAATTACACTACCTAAGCATTTAAAAGGGCACTGAGCACATCACAGACACTTATAATGCGGTGCTATTGTGTTTTTATGCATGGCTTAACTTTAAAGCCAGAATTAGTGGCTGTTTGGGGTTTTCATAAAGAACATTAAAAAAAGGCATAATCATGGAAGCTCTTGAAAAACCCTTGTGAGGTTTCAAACTGCAGCATTTCTGATACCAGCCCAGATGTTTAACCACAACAACACATAATGCCATGAAAGCCACATCAAAAAGTTACAGTCAAAAAAGTCAAGCTTGAAGTATTGGCATACAAAAGTCCAATTTACTGTCAAATAAAATATGACAATCTAGGGCTCCAGACCGTTTGCAACCGTTTTTCCTGTCAATGCAGCTATATTTTGTTTAAAGCAGCACTGGTGTGTAGGGATTTCTAACTATGAACGGACACTGATATCAGCCATCACGAGATTTGCTAAATCACCGAGCACATGAGTCCCATATTCTGGGTCTATGTCCTGTCAGTATGGTGAAATCATCTACTCATGAGATCGAAACTAATTCGATCAGGAGACAACAAAGCTATCTTTGGTATCAGGACTAAAAAGCCCTTTCACGACATATGGATACCTCGTGATTGCGAATGTATAGAACTAGTATATCCAGCAGGAAAAGGATGAGTAAATTAACTGATGCCCACGAACACAAGATTTATACAGCGTGACTTTCGACCTCCAGCTTCCCACATGACCGACACCCTTACTTCCTTTGCATTCCAAAGAAACAGAATGTACACAGACAATTCAGAAGACAATCAGTGAAAATCATTTGAAAGTATCGGAGCAATATACTCCCGAATAATATGCTTTCTGCTTGATGTGTTATTGTAACCTATGAAGTATTAATCGATATTTTATAACCCTTTTTATAGATAAAGTGATTAAAGGTACTCCGTGTATGCCAGATATGCGAAGTTTAGGCTTGTAGGAATGGTCATGATATTTAAGTAACCTTGGTATGGATGAAAATGTTTTATTTTGAACATTGTGTGTTGTACGACACCTTAAAGAAATTATTAAACCCTGCAAAGACATTTCTCCACGGAAGCTTGTGACGTACATAATAAAGGAACCACACAGGGCGTGGCTAAGCCCAGCAGCCACTATCTGATTGGAACAGCGACCTGTGGGATGGACTTACGCCGCGGATCAAAACCCCACTGCAACACAGATTCGGTGCTTGCTTTTACCCGATCAAGACGTCTGGCTTTCCTTTTGGTGAGCGCGACAAAGCGCCTCACGACACCATCTAAGAACCCAAACACTTCAGTGAAACTTCGCGATCTTCAAAGAACTTAAAGTCTTGCAAACTCAGACTTTTCAGCAGAACTGCTCAAGCCTCTGCGTCATCAAGAAACCAAAAGGACGTCATCCAAACGTCATTCCGGCGCCAGATCAACAGCCAATCAGCAACGGAATCCCCTCCAGCACGCCCGCGTCAGCGACGGAACCGCCTCAGCGTTCAGCGGTCAAGAAAGCAAAACGCAAGTACAAACAAAACTCCTATCCGCTTACTCGGTGTTGACTGGTGAAATTGAGTTAATGCAGAAAAAGGAAAAAATAAGACACTCTCCGCTTGGTGGAGTTTCTCCTAGGCTGAATTTAAAACCACTTGCGAAAACGAGTTAGGACTTTGAAAACTTCATGCAACTCTGTTGACTCATTTCCTTGAATCTTTGTGTGTATGTTTTAGTTAGGTTTTTATGTAATCTAGATTAGCCAATAAAATTCATGTTTCATTTATAAAGGAGTGTCTGGTGTCATATAATTTCAAGGTTAAAACTGTGCCAAAAAGATCCCTTGCTACTTAGCTTGTAGCTTACTTATAATAATTACCTCTCTAAGAGCTTACAAATTATCAAAATATCGTATTACCCGTGGCCAGGGAAATACAAATATTAAAAGTGTTAAAATATACTGAAGTCAACGGCTCGCTGGACGACCGTTGATTTAAAGTGCAAACTAACAAATTTGGAATCGGTTTAATCAGGTGGACTTGGGACATTCAGATCCGAGTCCTAGCAAAACCTGAATGTAGTAATAATCATTAATTCCCTATAATTACAAATTAATAATGAATAAATGATATGTCCTTACAGGTGTGACTAAAATTGCCATCTTCTATAACGTTCTGCCTTTTCTTTTTGCAAATGGAAATACCACAAACACTCCAAAAGCAAAATGAAACAGTGCTACCTACTGAACCATGCAGTATGGACCAATTATTTGCACCACTGAATGGACAAGTGTTATTTTTGTAACAAATAAATTTGCATCTGCATCCCAACTTAGCCAACTATTAATCATCAAATGTTTCTGTGAGACAAAATCTGAAATAAATTGTATAGTTTAGAATTAGTTAACTTAAGATTGCAAAACCTTAATAACCTAATTTTGCATTTAATGCACGTCATAAATGTTGTGGACAGTAATGACACTACTTTGAATGATTCTGTAATGTTTCATTATTGAGAGGGACCAGTTTGGCACATTGATCATAATAACAATTATAACACATTGATTTAATAATTGATTAAGTGCTAAACACCAGCTCTCTGAGAGAGGAATCTTTATCTGAACCCTTCTTAATAAGGATGAAGAGCTAAATTGCTCAGTGGGTTGCGGCAAAATGGCTAATGTGAAAGCCAAATGCAAGAAAACAGCTAAATTAGATGGTGTATCTGAAATGCAACTCAGAATACTACAAGGGCAGCAAAACCTGAGCCGAGAACCAGTTGGCTTTAGGGATTATGACACAAACAGGGTGAATGGATTTCAAATGCCAACGTATCAGTGGATATTTGCAAAAGGTTTTGTGTGATCGACCAGAGCAACCCCTAGCTAATCAAATATTGATAACAGAACTTCTGCATTGTAAGTCTGCGTTTTCTTTAAAGTTTCTGCATCTTTTAGAAAGTTACACAATTTCACAGAAATGTCTGTCAGTATGAGTCAAAGAAATAAGCTCTAAAGATAGACTCTAAGGTTTAGCCATAACTAGATTTGCAACTCTAGATAAAATGTTCAGCAACTTGGCAGCAGCAAAACTGTGGTGATAGGTGATATAGCTCATATTAACATCTCAGCAGTCCTCATTAGATCATTTTGTGTGGCATGTGGCCATCAGGTTTCAACCCAGATCCGGTGTGTGCCATTAAACATGGAAAATAGTGACTAATTCTATTACCCAACCCCAGCAGTTGTGTTTACCCCATCACAGTGGTGGCATATTGAGAACATATGGGCCAGCAAGAGGGCAACTTCACAACCTTTTTTTATAACTCGCTGAGCTGCATGCGTGAGTGTTCATATGTGTAAATAAAAAATGGGCCATTGGATGGAACAGAGTAGCACACACAGAATAGCTCAGCAAAATAAGAGAAACTGGAAGAAAGGTAGAGAATAAGTCAACAAGGCATCACAATATTATCATGTACAGTATGAAAAAAAGATTTTTAGATTTGCTAAAATTACATTTAACAATGTTCTTAAATTGTGAATGTTTTAAAGATTAACTTCAAGAAAAGATAACAACGCGCACAACGCAAATTGACAGTCTCACTTCAGACAACAAACAAATGAAAGAAACCATTCTTGACCTTCAGTGCCAGAGTATGCATGATAATTTAATATTCTCAGATATACCAGAAGCAATGCAAGATAACCTAGAAGAAGCCGTCAAATAATTTATGCACTCTGCTTTAAAACTCCCTATGACAACCGTTAATACAATCACCTTTCATCGCATTCAACAAATTGGACTAAGGCGAAGTGATGATTAACAACAAAGACCAATTGTAGCAAAATTCTATAAACACTTTAATTATAAACACAAAGAACTTCTCAAGAGCAAAGCTAAAGAGCTACGAGGAACTCATTTCGGACTAAATGATCAGTTCCCTAAAGAAATTCAAGAACGCTGGAAAAATAATGAAACAACAACAATGAAGGAAGGAGTACGAGTGAACCTCAACATTGATAAACTGTACATAAATGGACAACTCTACAGAGACTCTGATATTACTTGGACTTAACACCCGATAATGTTGGATCATTAGATCGCCAAACATTTATGCATAAAAACAAAGTGTCCGAAACTTAAAGGGGTCATATTATGCGATTTCAATTTTTCCTTTCTCTTTGGAGTGTTACAAGCTCTTGGTGCATAAAGAAGATCTGTAAAGTTGCAAAGACTAAAGTCTCAAATTCAAAGAGATATTCTTTATAAAAGTTAAGAGTCAACCACACCTACCTAAAACGGCTCGTTCTAACACGCCCCCAAATGTCTACGTCACGATGTGGGAAGATTTGCATAACGCCGCCCAAATGTTCACGCAAAGAAATAAGGCGTAACTTTTATTCTTGCTGTAGTATTGTTGCTGCCTCCATGTCGTGAAGGCGCTGTGTTTTTTTGTTGTGAAAGCGAAACTACTTTTTTTTGGTCTTCCAAAAGAGGATGATATGCGCTTTCGTCATGCCTAGAGCTGATCCGTGGTGGTAGCTGAGGAAATACATTAACTTCGTGCTGTGGATCGCCGGATCGGCTTTCACCGTGGACGAAGCGTAGTACAGCCCTTGGTCATCACATGTGGTTGCCGCAAGCCCGTCGGCCGCTCCTTCGTCGAATCTACCAGCCGTTACTCACTCTAGCCCTCCGGCCTCTGCTCACGCTAGGCCGCTGTGTTTTTCGTTTTGTGAAAGCGAAACTACTTTGTTTTTTGTTTGGTCTTCCAAAAGAGGACACTACTAGAAATCAGTGGTTAAGTTGTATTTACAACCCTTTTCCAGAACAGTTTAACCCAAATATCCAGATAGGTGCAGCACATTTTGTGGAGGACTTTTTACTGATCCTGGGAGAGTAGACTACTATGCTGGCTGTTCTGACTCACAGACTCTAAGTAAATTTTTCATATTTAAAGGATTTGCCATTGATGATTCAAACGAGAGCTTTGAGCAGTGTAGAGTAGCGCTTGTTGTTTGTCATGCAACAAACGCCTCGTTTATAATGGGTCTTAATGTTTTTGTCTCGTCGCTCCGTCCGGGACATGGCATCACAGTATGGTAAGGGGCATAACATTTCCATCACACGCTTGAGGTATTCGGCCAATCACAATGCACGGATAGCTGGCCAATCACAGCACACCTCGCTTTCAGACCGATGAGTTTTGTAAAAATCAACGTGTTTCAGAAAGGTGGGGCATAGAGGAGAAACAATAATGTACAGTATGTGGAAAATAATGTGTTTTTTGTACCTTAAACTGCATAAACACATTTTATTACACCAAATACACAAAATAATGTTATTTTTAGCAACATCATATGAACCCTTTAATAAACATGTCCCTCACCAATGTTAATGTATGCTACATACTTTTTGTAATGTACATCACTTACTTTTCGTACTTTACATTTACTAATTTGTCTTAAGTTAAATGTTACACATTATCAAATTACCTTTTACCTCACATACCTCGTCTAGGAAATCAGCAAAGATATCTGGAAAAAAATAGGGATTAAATGTGTTAGCTGAAATGAGGCATTAATTCACCAATCAAAAGATCCAAAATATTAAATCGCTTAAAAAAAATCAAATGCTGAAATATGTCTATTACAAGAAACTCATCTACTAGAATCTGAACACAAGAAACTTCAAACTTCACAATCAATAAAATAAATGACTTATACGGAAGACAGATACATCATCATTAATTCTACCATTAACAGTAAAGCTTTCACTATTGCCATTACATATGGATCAAACATGGATGATGAAAACTTCTTTCACACTTTCTTCTAAATAGTATCAGAGTTCTCACAATCAGCTGCAATCATAGGGGGAGACTTCAACAGTTATTAATCCAACATTAGACAAATCTAATGCTCCAAATCACATGAAAACCTGGCGCTCCGCAGAAATTATAAAACAGTATATGATAGACTTTGGTAATGGTGCCCTGGAGACAAAAAACGAGAATATACCTATTTCTCTCCTGTTCATAAATCATATTCTCGCATATTTTTTTTTTCTTAAAAGGTAATTCTAATATGTCAGATATATCAAACACAACAACTGAACGCATTATCATTTCAGATCCCAGTTACACTCACTCTTAATCACAATGGTAACGCAAATTGAACACATCATTACTCCAAGACCAAGAATTTAATGATTATTTTAAAAGAGAGCGGGCATTCTCATTGACATAAACAACACCCATGACATATCTGTGACAACATTATGGGAAACAGCAAAAGCAGTAATGAGAGAGAAGATTATATCATACTCCACATATAAACACAAGAAGGGGAAAAAAATGAAAAAGACCTTTAGATAAAATAAAAATACTACACCACACATATTCACAAAAGCCAAGTGAACAAATATTAAATTAGATAAATCAAATAAAGAATCATCTTGAAGAAATTATAAATAAAAAAACTGAATTTCAAAAACAAAGCTTATGATCCATTAATTTTGAACATAATGACAAATAAGGAAAGTAGGCCTAATTTGCTGAAATGTAATAAGGGAAAAAAAAAAACATGTATAGTTAAGAATGAAAGCAAAATTATTAATTCCCCACAAGATATACAGAGTTCTGGCATGGAACTCTAGATGGCGCAGTCCGATAGGTCTAACTCAATCTGACCTAATGACATCATTATCACATGGCACAGCTGATTGGTTCTCTCCTGTATCGATAGCCAATGAGCTCGCTGCTCAAAATTCAAATATATGATTAGTGCTTGCAGTAGCAGTTGCAACTTGCTTCAGAACAGCAAAATCAACATCTAAGGCCATGTCCACACGTACACGGGTATTTTTAAAAACTGAGTTTTTCCTTCTTCTGTTTTTAAAAAAATCTCTGTCCACATGAAAGCGCAAACGCATGCTATGATACACTGTCAAGAGCATGCCTAACCAACAGGTGGCGATATAATCTTAACCGTAAAACAATGTTGGCCAATCAGAAGCCTGAAAAAGTTTCCAGTAGGCGGAGATAACAGCACAGGCTCCTACTTCACAAGCCAAAAACTCCAGTTTCACTGTCTACACGATAACACTGCAACTGGAGTTTTTGAAAATCTTCACCCTGGCAGGCGTTTTCAAAAAATGTTCAGTTTCAGTGAACTGGTGCTGCATTTGCGTGTGGACGAACGGCCAAACGCGTAGAAAAAGCTGCGGTTTTAAAAATAACCGCTATTCTCTCAGATGACATCTTTGATAATTCACACTGCATGATTGTCTCTCATGTGAACGAGCACCGATTTGCCTCAGATTTCGGGCATTTGTCGGCAATTTCGCAAAACCTGGCTAAAATCATGTGTGAACTCGGCATTATCAACACTGACATCAAAGTCATTAGCTATGCATTTAGAAGCAGTCATTTCAAATCTTATTCATCCAGATCAATCTGGTTTTATTAAAGGACGCCACTCATCAGATAACATACGTCGCTTATTCAATATCATGACTATCAGCAAACCACAAAACAACACAATTGTAGTATCATTAGATGCAAAAAAAAAAAACCCCGGTACTCTCTTTTCGCAACACTAGAAATATTTGGTTTTGGAGAATCATCCCTCCATTGAATTAAAACATTATACAGTACACCCAGTGCTTCAGTTATCACTAAGAACATTCACCATCATTTCAGTTGCTACGAGGGACCAGGCAAGGATGCCCCCTCTCTCCACTCCTATTTGCATTATTCATAGAACCCTTAGCATCTGCAATAATACAAAATGATAACATCATTGGTGTCTCAATAAATAAAACATTCATAAAATTCCACTTTATGCAGACAATATTTGACTATCTACAAAAACCAGAAAAGTCATTCATAGAAGTTATAAATCTCATTAATGATTATTCAAAAATATCAGATTATACAATAAATTGGTCCAAGTATACAATTTTACCAATAAATACATTTTGGAGTGGGAATGTGCAATGCTCATACATTCCAGTGAAATGTGTATAAACAGCAGGAAATCATTTAAACCAGTCACCGACCATTTAACAACAGAAGCTAAGTGGACTATCCCCCCCCAAATCTGTTTCTATTTATCTATTCCTTCCACCTGTCTCTATAAATCTTCCTTCTTTTCTCTATCTTTGGTTTTTTATGAAAATATATATTATTATTATTATTATTTAATTGTACTTTATTTTTTATAAAATATTATAAATATATTATTCCTTTAGTGCTTCACACTTTCAAACACTCCGGATGTAAATATTTATGTATGTACAGTATATGTACATGTATATTTGTATGTAGGTTTTTTTTTTTCTGGTGCTACCTGTCTGCTTGTTTACTTGTTTCCTCCTGTATTATGTATTACTTCCTCTTTTCTTTTTGTAAGCTAGCATAATTGCATTCTCCAGGTATATACCTGTTTTTTTGTTTTCCTTGTTTATCTGTCTGTATTGCTTTGTTTGCTTAATTAAAACTGAAATTGTCTGACTTTTTCTCAATATATGCTCCATTTACTCATTCCATTAATAGGACAGCAAAAAGAAACATGTCTTCCATGGTTTTGGTTTTTCATGTCAGTTACTATCCACATCTGAGTCTAGGCAAAATCTGGGTAACACTCACAAATGTAGGCATTAATACTCAGTGAGCCAAGCACCTCTATTCTTCACAAAGGGTTCGGTTTGAAAAGAGGCTTTAGAGTAGAAAAGAGGCTTAGGTAACATTCAACACCTAAAAGTAGCTTATTTGGATGCTAGGGAATCAGTCTGAGTGCTGTCTGACTTACTAGTGACTCAAAAGCAGAACAGAACCACCTGCCTCAGAAAACGCAGACTTTATTACGCCGTAGAGGCATTAATTTAAATGACATGCAAATTGCAAACACCCACATTCTCATCACAGCACTGAGAAAAGCCTGTGTAAATTCACATGTGCTGAATATAACCTATTTGCTGCCTAAAATTCTCATTTCAAAGAGTTTTAAATGGTGAGAAACTAGGGCACGATTCAAAACTATCCTGTGGGAAACATGCAGTCAGTTATGTTGCGGGCAGTGGTTTTTTTTTATAGGACATACTTCTTCCACAGACTCACAGCTCTGCACAGCACATAAACCATATAGAGGTTAAAGTGAAACTGTGCGGGTTAGCAGTCATTTAATGAGGGACGCATTGTTCAGCAGAGTGAGCCAGTGTGACCATGGTCGTACCCAGGCTTTGAAAATTAGTGAGGAAAATTAATGAGAATTGGTTGGGAGGGATGATGGGGGTTAGTGTTAAAGAATTGTGTTATAATAACCCCTACAAATACAACTCATTATATACACAATAAACACTTTAAAGGAGACAGACGATGTAGATGCTTGTGAAAGATGTTTTCTCTGTTTTGGAGGGATGGTCATTTTTAAATCATACCCTATTTACTGCATCAAAATTTGTTAATACTTTACTATATTTAAGGGTGGATAATGTTATCAGTTCTTTATTGCAACAATACATAACTACAATAACTTTGTCTAGTGCTCTTATGAAAGTTTATAGCATGATTTGTGAAAATTTAACTATACTGAATGACATAGCATAGGCTTCTTAGTTTTTGTGTACTTAATTTTATTCTGTAACCTACTTGTTCTACAGATCTGTGTGTACTAATGTTAAATGCTACTGTTTCTGATAGCGTTGATAACTTTTCTAATAGATAATATCATGATATTTTTTGCTTTTCCCTTACAGAATGTGCTATCCTGTCATGCAATAACATGTCCATGGGCTCTTTTGATAACTGTCAAGTTTAAGTGCCGGCAATGCAGTGTTGCCAGCTATTGATACTAAAACAAACAAAAAACTAAAAATAAATAAAAATAAACCGAAATTATCTCCAATCTTTTGCAAATAAGATAAGATAAAGATATCACTGTCTCTAAACTGCAACTTCCTACTTTATTAACTTTCTAAAGTGTTAAATTAAGTGGTAAAGACAAGTCCAAAACGCTTATAATAGTTGGATCTGGCAACACGGAGGCTGCGCCCGTGCCCTCACTCACAACTCTCTCAAGCCTCGACTCGTTCACGCCGCCAGCATCTCACTGCGATCATTTTCATACCAGGGACGCTAAATATTCTTGAAAACTGTCTAAACTGAATTATACATGTCATGCAGGCATTCATGTGAGGATTTTAACAGCAAATTAGTCATTCAAATTTGCTGTTAAACAAATTTTATTTTTGAACATGAAAAATGTACCGAGGTCCGGACCTCGGTAGCCTCATAGCTGGTTAAGGGCCTGAGTGTGACCAACTGTGTTTCCTGCATGTGCATTTGAATATTGAACATTTTGTTGCTGAATTGGGGTTGTGGGATTGACCTTTTTGCTTTTGCAGTAAAAATGCAAAGCATGCTGAACAGTTTTAAATTGAATGGCTTATTGCTGAAGAAATTTGGTCAAAACATATTAACAAATTGAACACATTTACCACAACAGTACAAGTTTCAGTAAAGCATTCTTAAATTTGTTGCAAATAGATCAGCTGAAAATTAGTTTTCTTAAAAACAACTCAGCGAAACACAAAAGACAGTCTGAAGAATCAAAACAATAACACTGGACCCCATTGACTTTGACTGAATGGACAAAAATAGCATTTCAAAATATCTTCTTTTGTGCTCCACAGAAGAAAGTAAGTCATGTAGATTTGGAACAATGTTTAAGTGATGACAGAATTACTTTAGAAAATTAGAAAAAAATAATTTAACCATCTATAAACGTAAGTATTTTGTAGTAAGTAAATAAATATGTACTGTTGTAATAACATGTAGATAAGTCATATTGAGTAGGCCGTTAAGTAAAACAGCTTATAATACAGCACTTTGTATTACTTGATATTAATTGTTTGGTCGGGGCATTTTTGCGGTAGTGATAATGCATGCAGACACTTTCGCATAATTTTCTTTAATATGACAATGTATTTTGGTTAATTAATACAGTACTTAACACACAGCTATTGATAAAAGCAACGTCACCTGATGATTACTCCAAATAGCAGGTAGTTTTGAAACAAACATCACACAAATCTCAGTAAGTTCACAAATAAATATTATGTCAAAATGTAATGTAAAGAGTCCAGAGAAATGCCTTTAAATTTCCTGAATGTCAAACATAAAAGAAAGACAACAGAATGTGCATTCTGATGGCACTTAAATCATCAAGAAGTGAGTAGAGCTTGATTTGTTCTCATCAAAGAAGCATGCAGCCATAATTCCCCTCTACCACTCTGCGTTGAGAGGTAGGGGCGGTGAAGAAGAAAAGAAAGCCTCTTGCTAATTGGATATAATGGCTGGGGCAAATTTGCTTCTGGTGGCCAAAAAGACAGAGGATAAACACACACACAGCAAGACATTTGCGCTAGAGGCAACTGCTGTTATAACAAGCCGACACCAGGAGATAATGAGCTCAAAGAGTGGAGACTAAACAAGAAAACTCGAGAAGAGGAAAAAAAGAGCAAGATGCAAATTACCAAAGTGAGAGGCATAGCAGGTAAGAAAGGCAAGACATTTAGCCCTGAAAACTCAGTCGCTGGCAGGAGAGCTGATCCCATCGAGAGAAGCCAGTGCGAGAGTCTTTGAAGACCTGAGGGCCCATCCTTTCGAAGGGTCTCCCATCTGTGAATTTGTATGCGTCAACAAGAACAGTGACTGAAATCAAAACAAGGAGATGAAACATGATTTGAGTATGTGATGGCTTGATGAACAAAGATTAAAGAGCACAACGTTAAGGGCCTGCAAAGATGTCATTCACTCCCACATTATGACCTTGACCGGCATTCGTTTATGCGAGGTGGGTGGGCTCATCCCCAACCAATGGAGTTCAAATACAAAGAGCTGCTCCACTATGAAAATCCACATCTGAAGATACGATTTGGTACATTCCACTGGTCCCTTGAGGGTTCTTTCTCTTGTTTCTCCAAAGACACGGTGTGAGTAAACACATCCATAAACCAACTGAATGAGTGCTTTAATCCACACAAGGGCCAGTCCATGCAGGGGCCTCTTCTAAAAATGGCAAAAAGTTGCAGACTGTCTGGAAGAAAGATTAAGACTATTAAAATTATGCTTCTCCATGTGAGATGCCTGTCCAAAAATGAGCTGTCTAAAGTTGCTGTCTGTATTCTGGCTGCATCTTCAAACTTTGAAATCAGTAAATAAGAAGGAAATTCTCATTTTGTAGTGTGTAGCATTTAAGTTTTCAAAATGATGAGAACGGGACCCGCTCTGCTGATGTGGAGATAATGAAAATAGTTTCTAAACAATTGGAAAGTCAACTTCAACTTCAGAGGAAAAGTGGAGAGTACAAAAAACAAATAACAAAAAATTGAGACCACTAGCTTGGAAAAGGGAACACTTCTCAAAGGGTAGAAGCAAACATATTTTGAAACTTTATTGAAATGTTTTATATATCCCATGAAACACAAGTTATGTCATTCTGAATACACTCCTACATCTGACAAGACAGACATCTGTAGTCATATTGAAGATTTGCAATGTCTCAACCAAAAGTCTACATCACTCCTCCCACATGCTCAAGGTGAAATACAACGTGGAATGAAATCTTTAGTCAAGTAGGTCGTCCTTGTCATAACTTTCTAAACTGTTAAGACTGCTAACTGTCAGTCCTGGTCTTTTGTTTGAAATGTCTGTTGAAATATCTCTGTCAGGCCCTATAATCCAACTCTGTTATGCTAAAACAGTGTACACAACATCAACTCCAAGCAAAATAATAGAAACCCGTATGGGAACCTAAACATTTATCTTGTTTCTTCAAACTTTACTTTACGATATGAGGAAAACAACTGTTGTATACTCCGGTGACCGGTGAATTCGGCTCATAACGTTATCATAAACATAAATTAATGATGCATATGAATTAAATAAAATGCACATAAATAGTGCTATAGAGCAATATAACAAGATATAGGTAAATTTAGGGATTACAATTTGTGTATACACTGTCACAATTACCAGAGTACCCATTAGCTCCTCCAGAGGTCACTCCTTACAACGTCGTATCTCTCACTCATTTTGGTTTGATTTCTCCCACCTGTTGATCATTTACTGGTTTTAGTCATGGTCGAAGAGTCATTGGATGTTTTCTTGTTTATGATTGGGGTGCCTGGATGTTCTTGGTCCTCCCTTTGTGGTCTTTGGCTTATGTTCCTGTTTCTCTGTGTGGACTATTTGCCATTTTCCAGATTTGGAGCATCTGTCTTTTTTTGCCTTTTGTTAAAACTATGTGAATTTGGATTCTCTCTCTGCCTCGTCTCTTCGAACACACTACAGAACAACTCAAACAATGAATCCAGCTGCACAGTTAAAATGTCTCTGTCAAGGAGATAGATCAATCGAAGACTATGTTTAGGACTTTATTGGACTGGTGCATTCAACATCTTTTGACGAGGTATGTCTTATGATATTTTTTTGAGGGGGGCTATCTGAACCGCTCAGTTCCCTCATGCCATTGCATGATCTTAGTTGGACTTTAGAACAGATCTGGCATTGCAAGTGAATGGCTCTGCTTTTACTGTGGGAGTTGTAGAGGCGCAGTGCTCCCGCAGTAGCCTCCACCCTAGAGGCTCATCACAACAGGACCGTCACTCCACAGACTCGTCCCATCATGGCTGCCATTTCCGAGTCTCGTCCTATCATGGTCACCACTCCAGAGTCCTTAGGCCTAATGACCGCCACGCCAACATCCTTGGCTATCATGGACGCCAAGTTAAAGTCTCCAGCCGTCATGGACACCACACCAGTGTTTTTTTAAAAAGGTATTAAAAAAATCTTATAGACCCCAATTTTTTTTTAATTCTAGTGCATTTTATTTACAATATTTATATCCTATCTAAATTAGTAGCATTTCTGTGTACATCCCATATACAGTACTATCATTAAATTTGAATTATATCATATATCTGCATCATGTTGACCCTCCTGCTAACTACATATCAGTATCCACATTAAAAAAAACAACATTAACATTACTGTTTTGAAGTCATAGATCTCTATTTGATTTAATGATGCAGTATGTAATTGACAGTTAGTGGTTGAAATGGGTACTGCAGTCCAAATTCAAAATATTGTCCCCCCCCTCTCCTTCTCAGATGTGATGCGACTCTCCAGCGAGTTGTCAGATTGAGGACATGCAACGGGAATTAGCGCAATTGAAAATGGAAGGTGACGAGCCTTATACTGTAAGTTGATCAGTTGATTTATCCTCGTTTTAATATGCCTCTGGTCTTTTTAGGTTGATGCCAAGGCTTTTCATGTTGAGTAGAATCTACAGTCTCTGACCCAGTTTGTTTGCTGGCTTCCATGATTGAGATGCGCTGTTTTCTGCTCTCTGGCAACCTGGGGTGTCGAAATACTACTGGTTAAACTGGCAGTGGGTGGAATCACACAGCCCAAGACAAAAACAGGCATTCTGTCACAGAATGCACATTTTCAAAGTAGAACAGCTTTAGTGTTGTTTTTTGGAGAAACGGTTATGTGAACTTAGCATGTTTCCTAAACATCTGCAAATGTATTATGGTGTTTTTAGGCTTTGTTACAATCAAAACATTACCTACGTCACCTTTAAGTCTCATTTACTTTCATATCTATGTTTAGCAGGCCCTGTCAAACAGTAACTTAAAACAAAGTTGACATTGTAAATATGGCACAGCTACAAATGCAAGTCAAGTGCTCAGGCAAATTATACAAAAACTGCAAATACTGTACCAATACTGTCAGAGTGACAAATAAGAGTCATATACATCAGGTCACTAAGAGGGTTTGCTAAAGAGGAGTCGATTTATTTTTCACACATACACCAGGTAAAGCGAGTGGGAATCTTGCAAAAGGTTGCCTAAAGGTCTGTCTGAGTGGAACTGGTTGTCATGATAATGATTGAGATGATTAATGATTATGATTTCACCACAGAAAGCAAAGACTAGAGAAATGTCTGCACCTCCACCAGCCAGAACAATTCATTTGAGATGATAGAGGAAGTAGGTGAGCTGAAGCAGCCAGTTGCAGGGCCTGCACTTTCTGTTTTGTCCCACTTTACTTCAAGACACCATGTAATCACTTAAGAGCTGTTTTTGTCCTGTGTTCAAGTATTTCTTAATGAAAATGGAGGTTTTGGAGGGGTAATTCAGAACAAAATGGATTCACCGAACAATTTCAATTGTCTCCCATATTTTCACTCACTGATGAAGGCAGGGAGATTTTTAGCACTACTGCAAAAATAATGAACAGCAAAGAAAGGGCAGTGGGTGTATAACTGATGCTTTATCTGTGTGTTTTAGCCCCAACTTTTTACAGCTCAACTCACAAAGTAGGAGCCTAAAAAATAATTTCCCACAAGTTATTACAAATTTATGGTAACATGTGCTCTGAAAGAAATTAGTACTTTTATTTAGCAGGACACATTAAGTTGATCAAAAATGACAGTAAGGACATTTATATTGTAATGTTCAAAATAGACCTATTTCAAATAGAGCCCCTGCCCTCTTAACGTTACTGTTGTGCATAACGATCAGCTAATGACAATTATTTCCTGAGCACCAAATCAGCATTTTTGAATTATTTCTGGATGGTCATGTGACACTGAAGACTGGAGTACGGGCCACTGAAAATTAAACTTTGCCATCACAGGAGTAAAGTACATTTTAAAATATATTCAAATAGAATATAATTTTAAATGGTAATAATATTTCACAATGTTACTGTTGTTACTGTATTTTTGATCAATAAAGAACAGCCTTGGTGGTATGAGACATCTTTCAAAAAAAAAAAAAAAAATACTTCCCAATCCCAAACTTTTGAATGGCATGTATCCCAATCAAATGAATCGCTATCTGCTAGTTTGTTGCAGAAAGGCTCAATCTAGACGGCATCTGATTAGAAAAAATGTAAGTGCAGGACGAGTCGTTAATATTTTTTTTGGAAAATTAATACTGAAAAGAAATCTGCGAAAGTGAATCTGATAAACATTTAGAAGTACAACAGAATATAGATCTCAGGAAGTGTCTCTCAGGACAGAAAAAAAAGCTGTAACACAAAGGCATAAAAGGAAAAACAGACCTCAATGACTTATGACTCCAGTGGCCTGTAGCATGAAGTCGGTTTCAGTTTTTACCCAGGTAAGTTCACGTTTAGTTTGAGCAAACTCTGAGTTTTCGGGCTCAAGAAGGTGGGCTGGTTTTGAGTGGGTTGGTTTTTTAGACGGGTTTCGTCACTGTGGCAACTTGCGACTACACGGGACATACCCCTAAGCACGCCGGGGCAGGTTATGTTCTGGTTTAGAGAGCACAAACCGAAATGTGACCAATCAGCTTTGAGCAAAGTGACATTTATCTGATGCAATGAAGCCACTCCCCCGTATCTCTCACTCCAAATTAAAGCAGTTTACAGTCAAAGGATTTTAGAGACAAAATTGCCAGACATTTGCAGCTACTTATTTATTACATTTATATTATATTAAAGGCACAATATGTAATTTTCACCGTGCTGTAGAGGGCATGACCCCATCATAAAAGAAACAATAGGAGACTAAGTCTCGATAGACGCCGAGTGACCTGAGTGTGGAATCATGAGATGTATCTTTGTCTTCATCCCCACAGCGATGCAATCGGATGAACTTGTCAGAAAAAACATTTTCATAGGATAAGCAATGATTTTATTACGTGTAGAAAAACAAAAAACCCCCCCCCCCCTCCAAAACTCAGCTAGAACGACGCAGGGTGAGGCTGAAAGCCGTTGAAGTGAAAACGGTTTGTTTATATATGCCACAGCTCGATCCGCTTCCGACTCTATGACTGTAGGTGTATTGGGGGACTGGGAAAAGCCAGCCACGCTGTTATTATCACACTAGAACTTGAAAAGTTCTGCTCTATAATAGCTACTCTGTGCCAGTCATCAACTGAATCTCAATAACATGCATATACCTATTCAAGTGTCTTTGGTGATTTGTTTCATGTTTTCACAAAACCAAAACAAAATCGCATGGGGAGTCAGAGGTGTTCTGACGTCATTGGCTACCGCCGACACAATGCACACTATTGACACGGTCCGTATATTCGTACTATGTTAAAATGCTTTTTCTCTCGCATTGAAAGTATTCTTCGAACATTATGGGATAATGTACTAAGTACACAAGCAGCCACAAATATATAACATCCGTATCTAGTGGTTTTTGGTAGTTTAATAAAAATCTTACAATGTACCCTTTAGTTGTAATTGTTTTATAATTCATATAAATATTCATATATAATTATTCATTAACATGAAGTTGAGCCAATTAATTTTACGCTTCGTATTTAAAAATGTTGTATTAATATATATATATAATATAATATATATCATATATATATATTATGAAGAGAGTCAGATGCAAAAGCCCTCTTAAGTGACACCATCTGAAATTGTCCATCTAAATGAGACGATTTTAGCAGCCGCGCTCCTATGTTTATGTCCAGTTATTTCACTTAATTGTAAGCAGAAAGGACCTATACATTGCCATTAGAGTAAAATTACTGAACCTAAACAGAGGAGCCTGATAAAAATTCTCATTTTAAATTAAAATTTCAGACGGCACGTAGAGGCTTTTGCATCTGAACTCTTCAAATATTAATTTATATATATATATATATATCAGGATACGTTTTAAATATCTCAATTTTAATATATCCAATTTTTTAAATGCATAGACATATATTTTCTTTCTGCTGCCAAAATTTTTCTGCAGCAGAAGTGTTTATTCCTGCCTTGTAAATGCATTTAAATTTATACAATTTTTAATAACGACATCTCTTAATCTTCAGTAGAAATGTGAATTGCACTGACTCTCGTGAGAAGTGAATCCAAATGACGCTTTGCTGGTGCTCTCCACACATTCCCTGTGATTGGCTGTTTGCTGCACGTGTCACACGTTCAGGTGCATGCGCTCCAGAGTTAATCACAAACTCTGGTTCAAACTCTGAGTTGGGAGAGAAGGTTTATATCGAGCCTTGTGAGCCCAGTGAACCTGATCTTAACCAGGTTGGCTTTATCGGGTTTTGTCAACTCAAAACTTACTCTGCAACTCTGAGTTTGTTCATCTCGCTTCGTGCTACAGGCCACGGTTTGTCCTCTTTTGTTTACAGCCTGCTGTTGAATTAGTCACGGGAGGAGAGACCAGCACCAGGCTCAAGTAAATTACATGTGTAATGTCAATAAAGAAACATGAGGGAATAAAAGCAAAGTAAAAGGCAACATGAACCGCAGGTGAAAGAACATGGAAGTCCACAGATTCTGCAACACATTAGAAAGCAGAGAAAAAGAGGTTCAAAAGATGATGTGAATTTGAAAAGGGTGGGTGTTAAAACATAAATTATTAATGTGCTTGTCTTAACTCGCACAGCTTTCAGAGCTCTTGTGTGGCTCGTATATTTCTTCTCGAAAAAGTATAACCTGTTCAACTAATTTCTATTTTTTCGTTTTTTTTTTTTTTATTTGAGTCACACATCATAAGCAACTACTTCAGCATCCCCCCACTCTCATCCATAAATCATTTTTAGGCCGGCCGAGCTGGTCGTAAGTCGGCCGCCCTGTCACCAGATTTAGCTTCGCATGTAGGCTCTTCTTCCTATGTCGGACGGTTAAGCCCAAGCTGAAATCAATTCACAGAATGACGCGCGAAAACTCCCGCCAACTCTTCCCCTCTCTCAACCATCCACTGCATCGACCACGGGTCAGTACCAGCAGGCTCTGCTACTGTGAAAAACTGGTTAGCAGATGAGGCCTCGTCCTTTTCACAGTTTGTGCAAAACAGCAGTGTAACTTCTGAGCTGAAACATGTGCAAGCTTTTAAAGACGCCCTGCTTGATGTGTCCGGGGAAGTGATGCTTGCCGAAATCACAGCGAGCCAGGGAAATGTGGTATTCCTAATGCCTAATTTTATTTTTTTTTTTTTTTTTTTTTTTTTTTTTTTGAGTGAGGACTAGCCTATGAGTGGCAACTACTCGCTACATGGTTTCAATCAATGAGCGAGGCGGAGATCAAATGACGCCACTCACTCAAAGCACATGGATCCGCACAAACACAAACACTCACACTCACACAGTCAGAGATTTGTCACCGCTGAGTGATACAATTTGGGCTATTTATGAGTCCCTATGTTCTTATTAAAGCTGTATCAACACATGTTTCAAGCTAAACCTTGAGGACTGGAAGAAACTAATAATTGACAGCCAGGTGGCCACACGACATGCTTTTTTTTTTTTTTTGAATAATTCAGAACTTTCAGAGAAAATAACTATTTAATATCTTTGAATACCTCATTTGGCTATGGATTTAGTCTGCTCGTCCAAACAAACTGAAATTAAAAGTTGGATTATATTACAGAGTTTAATAAGGATCACTTGCTCTTAAAAGCTCAATAAATGTATGCACATACTATAAAAGACTGCATGGAAACAATTTGTTAATGAGCCTAAAGGTTGGACAAAGCCAATATTATGTTTTATGTCTACATAATTTTCCTATGAATCCTCGGACATGACGTCTGGAAATAATTGGATATTGTGGCCATGGATAATTCACTCTCATGACTTTTACATTTTCAACTTTATTAAAATTGTGATTATTTCACAATATTACTGTTTTACTGTATTTTTGCGGTTTAATAAAAATACAGCTTGGGGCCATTTTTTTCAAGAGATTTTCAAAAAATCTCGAAATCTTACCAACTTTGTTCCCTTTTGAACAATAATTCTGACATGATTTGAATGCATCAGAAAAAAAAGTTATCACGACCAAAAAATATTAATTTGTGACAAGGTTTTATTAATTTGTTCCCTTGTTTCAGGTAAATCTTGGACATTATTGTACATTAAAAAAAGTTGTGGAAACTAATTAATTCATGGCCACAATATCTTTATTTTTTATGTTTTTTATGTCATGTCATGTTCGGGGCTTTGTATTTTCCAAAGAGATGTTGTACACTCTTGGGAAAACTCACAAAGAATGAATTACAGAAAAAAAGCATCATTTATGTGCACATGCTGTCTGTCTCGTTTTAGAATCTGACGTGCCAACAATGCGCCTGAACACACCTCGTTTTCAGACCAGCATGCCCATGTGCGCATAAATGGGCGAAAATGCATTAAAGGTTAGGGTAAGGTTAGGGACAGGTTTGGTGGTATGGGTAGGTTTAAGGGTGGGTTAATGTGTAAGGGATGGGTCAACAGTGTAATTATAAATGTAATTACATAAATTAATTACAGATGTAATTACATGCAGGTATTTTTAAAATATAAGTACAATGTAAAAACATGTATGTACACAATAAGTGCATTGTACCAAATGATTAATTTAAATGTAAGTACATAGTTGTTAAGGCCACTTAATATAAAGTGGGTCCAAATGAACAAATGAGAAAATATTGTTCTAGGCACCTGCTTTATAAACCACTGCTATCCCATTAGGGACCTTGTTCAGCACACACACATTCAATTATTTCTCTGTTTTGTGTATGGACGTTCTTTAGTTTGAATTTCACAAAGCTAGCATTTTCCAGCACTTCCAGTCTGACTCTTTCACACAAAACCATCACTGGAAGCTATCGGGCCCACTTATTCATTCGAATCCATCAACCCACTCACCCACACAAACACAAAAACTCATATCTGAAGAATATCTGGTGTGGTTAACGATTAGCTAACATCTGAATGTACAGCCATGCATTGTAGGTTATTTCATCAGTAACAATTTGGCCACTTCTATGCTTAAGTTATCTTAACAATACACCATCATTACATATTTTAGAATCAGAGCACTAAATTCCTTGCTGAATTCTTCTGCAATCGTATACTAAAAAAAAAAACATTCAACAACAGAGAGAACCTTCTAAGAAATATATTGTCTCCAGTTAATAAGAAAACCTGATAAACAATGTTCAAAATATACAATTCACTGGTACAATCCACCAGATCATTTCTGGTGGTGTTAAATAAGTATTGCAAAAGTGTTAGTTTAGTATTATTTGTATTTGTAACAATTTGTAGTAGTTCTAGTTCTACTGAACAGTAACAACACTGACTGCAAATTGTAGGGAACTCTGAGCATTTCAGTAAGGTATGAAGTCTGCAGAAAAATGCATGTGTTAGAAATATTAATGTATCTGAACATCATTCCAGTACTGAATAAGAACTGGTTTCTCGTTTTCACCTATTCCGGATACACATACGCAAATGTGTACAAGAACAAATGCACTCATATAAATCCCACAGTATGATTAATAAAATGTGCAGTAGAAGTGATACTCTTGTTTATTTATGCAGTAGCCTATTGAGAAAAATGAAAACAACACTGAGTTGTAAACTGGTTGGAAAGCTGGATGCATATTTATTCATTTAATTAGGCAAATGAAAGAGAGAGGATATGGAAATGTAGTCGAGGTGAAAGCAGCCAAATCATTCCAGTCGTACTAAATCCTCAGCAGCAATATAGAAAGTGGTTGGACCAAAGCAGTGCGGATGGACCAAAATGCATCATAAATAATTAGTTTAATAACATTGTATCGCTTCCAACAAGGCCTGTGCGGTTCTATCACCTGAATTCTTAATGCACTATCACAGCTAAAACGTTTCTAATTACCAAGAATTAATTATCCACAATTCAGTACTGCAAAGACATGCATGATCAATTAAACACTCAAATCAGCATTATGTTCCTGAAATGCACTGACCTAAATGCAACCTTTGTAAAGCACTTCAAATAAAGCATTTCTGGGAAGACAATAGATTATTCTTCTCTCAGCCACATATGATAGTAATTTCTCTTTTTATTACTATACAAACACACTTTCTGATTTCATACAGTTTAGGTAATAACTGTGATAACCTTGAGTAATGTTGCTAATCTACTGGCAAATGTCTTGATAAGTACTGAGCTACATTGTTATTTTTGATTTAGACTCATTTAAATGTATACAAATATTTTGTTTGTTCTAACACAAAGATTAAGAGGACATAGTCTGTCTGCACACTGAAACTTACAATATTAATGTATAATTGCATGCATTTATACAGTAATGTACAAACACACACTGCCTGTTGCAAAATTGAGTCTTCTGATATCAAAGCCAAATGTTTCAGGCTCCAGAAGAAACGTCTAGGTTACTTGTGTAACCCTCGTTCCCTGAAGGAGGGAACGGAGACGTTACGTCAGTGACTGACGAATTGGGATCTCGCCCGAGAGCCCAATCACCTTCGAGTGTTAACTAAACAAGCCAATGACAGTTGGCGTGCGTGTTTCGCCACGCGCACCCCGCCCCGCAGCGCGGGTATAAAAGGAGAGCGCGTGCAAACGCACATCAGTTTTTCGCTGAGGAGCCGAGACTTCGTGCCCCGGCCGTACAGCGGTGGTACAGCAACTGTGGCGACGGAACGTAACGTCTCCGTTCCCTCCTTCAAAGACGAGGGTTGCACAAGTAACCTAGACATTACCTTTCAGTCAGTCACGTTCTACGTTACGTCAGTGACTGACGAATTGGGATCCATATGGAAAACGCCACTATTGCTGACCCCCTCCAGTGCCCTGCGGAAGCCGGCAAGTCCCCCCACACCAGGTGGGGCGGGGCTTGGGGGGGCGGAAGATAGGACAGCGGCTAGGCAGAGGTGCCCGCCACTGCTGTTCCATACAGTGGTTCATTGGATAACACTGGGAAAGCGTACACAGTTGGGACGCTACGGAAGCCACATCCCGCACATAGGAGGTATCATGTGGAAATACACATATGGACTGGCCCAGGGCAGTACTACATATGGAAGTCTCTGCGGTAGACTCAACCCCCTGGGGTGAGATCACTACACAGCAGAGATGGCAGTGAACGACTGCCAGGGAAAGACACGGGCTTACCGTGAGGGGAGCCGTACCGTGGAAGAATACACATGTGGGATCACCCGAAGGGAGAATCACTACACACGGGCACCTAGCCAAGCACAAGGGCTGACATTGGGCATGCACACAAGTGCTGAGCCTGGCGTCTGGCGCTCCGCAACGCCTGACCACGAGGGTGCGGGAGGAACTCCACCAGGGTTCGGCATGGGGAACTGATTGAGGAGCACAAAATCGCACGTATCCGGTCCGTAGAGGGGATTGGCGCAGCAAGCGTGATCGACACCGTGCAGGTCCGGTGTTACTGCCTACCTGTGGCGAGTACACGAGAGGACACGGGCTTACACGGAGATTATAGAATCTCGCAACGTGTTAGGCGTCGCCCAGCCGGCAACTCTACAGATATCTGCTATCGAGGTGCCCCGCGCCAATTCCCAAGAAGATGCCACTCCTCTCGTAAAATGTGCTCTCACTCCGAGGGGGCACGGTAAAAGTTGGGCCTGGTATGCCAAGACTATAGACTCCACTAACCAGTGGGCAAGTCTTTGTTTGGAGACAGCCTTTCCCTTCTGCTGACCTCCAAAGCAGACAAAGAGCTGGTCTGAGGTCCTGAAGCTCCGCGAACAGTCCACGTAAATGCGCAGAGCGCGAACGGGACAGAGCAGAGCGATGGCTGGGTCTGCCTCCTCCCGGGGCAGCGCTTGCAAGTTCACCACCTGATCCCTGAAAGGAGTGGTGGGAACTTTGGGCACATATCCGGGCGGGGTCTCAGGACAACGTGAGATTTACCCATACCGAATTCTAGGCACGAATCGTCGACCGAGAATGCCTGCAGGTCCTCTACCCTCTTGACCGAGGCCAATGCGGTGAGGAGTGCTGTCTTTAATGACAGAAACTTAAGATCTACTGACTGCAGAGGCTCGAAGGGCTCCTCCTTCAGGGCCGTCAGGACCGAGGGGAGATCCCAAGAGGGTAACAGGAGAGGGCGCGGAGGATTCAGCCTCCTTGCCCCTCTGAGAAACCTGATGACCAAGTCGTGCTTCCCCACAGACTTACCGTCTACTGCATCGTGATGCGCGGCAATGGCGGCAACATACACTTTCAGGGGGAGGGAGACAGCCTTCGCTCCAACCCATTCTGCAGGAAAGAAAGCACGACTCCGACCGGGCATCTATGGGGGTCTTCCCGGCAGGGAAGAGCACCAACTGACGAACAGGTTCCACTTCAGCCTGTAAACGTGTCTGGTAGACGGGGCTCTAGCTGAAGCGATGGTGTTTAATACTGCTTCTGGAGGTAGCCCACCTAGAAACTCCGCGTCCCGTCCAGGGACCAGACATGATGTTTCCAGAGGTCTGGACGCGGGTGCTAAAGGGTGCCCCGTCTTTGAGTCAGTAGATACTTCCTCAGAGGAATCGGCCAAGGGGGGGCTGTCGCGAGGAGCATCAGTTCGGGAACCAAGTCCGACTGGGCCAATATGGCGCTACCAAGAGGACCTGCTCCTCGTCCTCCCTGACCTTGCACAGTGTCTGTGCGAGAAGGCTCACTGGGGGAAACACATATTTGCGTAGGCCCCGAGGCCAGCTGCACGCCAGTGCGTCTGTGCCGAGGGGACCCTCGGCCAGGGAGTAAAACAACTGGCAATGGGACGTGTCCGGGGAGGCAAACAGGTCTACCTGAGCGTCCCCAAAGCGTCTCCAAATCAGCTGGACTGTCTCGGGGTGGAGTCGCCATTCTCCCGGAGGGGCGGGCTGACGTGAGAGCTCGTCGGCTGCACGATTGAGCTCGCCTGGGATGTGAACGGCGCGAAGCGACCTCAGATGCTTCTGACTCCAGAGGAGGAGATGGCGGGCGAGTTGCGACATGCGACGGGAGTATAGACCGCCCTGGTGGTTGATGTACGCAACGGTCGCAGTGTTGTCCGTACGGACCAGTACGTGCTTGTCGTGTAGCAGCGATTTGAAGCGGCGCAGAGCAAACCATACTGCTTGCAACTCGAGGCAGTTGATATGCCACTGCAGTCGGGGCCCGACCAGAGCCCCGCAGCTGCATTCCCATTGCACATGGCACCCCAGCCCCTGGCAGAGGCATCTGTTGACACAACAACATGCCTGGATACTTGCCCAAGGGACACCCCTGTCCGAAGAAAGGCAAGATCTGTCCACGGGCTGAGGGTCTGACGGCAGAACGGGGTAACAGAAACCCGGTAAGTGCCGTGTCGCCATGCCCATCTCGGGACCCGGTCGTGAAGCCAACGCTGAAGCGGTCTCATATGAAGCAACCCGAGCGGCATGACATCAGCTGTGGATGCCATATGCCCCAGGAACCTCTGAAAATGTCTCAGTGGAACCGCCGTCTTGCACTGGAAGGACCCCAGGCAGTTCAGCATCGACTGCGCACGCTCTACTGAGAGACGTGCTGAGAGGTTGACCGAGTCCAGCTCCATGCCGAGAAAAGAGATCCTCTGCACCGGAGAGAGTCTGCTCTTTTCCCAGTTGACCCGAAGACCCAATCGGCTGAGGTGACTGAGCACCATGTCCCTGTGTTCGCACAACTGATCCCGAGACTGTGCTAGTATGAGCCAGTCGTCGAGGTAGTTTAGAATGCGAATGCCCGCTTCCCTCAATGGAACGAGGGCTGCCTCCACGACCTTGGTGAAAACACGAGGCGACAGGGATAGCCCGAAGGGAAGGACCTTGTACTGATATGCTCGCCCTTCGAACGCAAAGCGGAGAAACGGTCTGTGTCGACGGAGAATCGAGACATGAAAGTACGCGTCTTGGGGTCGACTGCTGCAAACCAATCAAAAGGACGGACACATTGAAAGATGCGTTTCTGCAGTCAACAATCCAAAGGGAGCTTGGAAGAGGCTCGTTCAGTATGCGCAGGTCCGGATCGGTGGCGTAAACAACCCACCTTCTTGGGTACGATGAAGTATGGGGTAAGAAACACCGACCTATCTCGGCGGAGGGACCGGCTGTATCGGCCTTCGCTAGCAGGACCGCGGAGCTATTGCACGAAGAGACAGGAGCATCTTTGTCCGGAACAGAGCGGAACCCGAAATGCCCTGAACGTGGGGAGGGCGGCCTGGCGAAGAATCGAGTAGCCGAGTATGATGGTTCTCACGAGACAGGGAGACGAGACTGGGGAAGCGCTACCAGGCCCCCAGCGACCGAAACTAGCGGTGAACTAGGGAGAACAGCCGGACCCGCAGTGGGGCAGCGAAGTGGAACACAGGGACCCAACCCGGGAGGCCGCGCGTCCCAGGGTGGGGTCTGAGTGCGCGGCGCGCCACTTACCTGGCTCCACTGCTGGGCAGGGGGCTCGTGAGGAGGCGTTGCGTCCTTGAACTGAACCCTGCTGCCCATTAGCGAAGGGAGAGGGGACGGCCGTGTGGAGACTGGGTCCGCCATCCTCGCCCTCTTGGGACCCGGAGGCAAAGGAAACTGCTCTTTTATTGAAGTTTTGGGTACCACTGGCTGGGTAGCCAGTGGCGGAACAAAAACAAATGGGAACATAAGATTCTCCACCCGGCCCTCCTCCGGGGGAAGGAGTGGTGCGGTCACCAGTCACCATCTCCTGAAGAGCAGGATCCAAGAGCTCCGGGTCGCCCGTCTCAGGGACGCCGCCTGCTTTGGCGCTTCACGGGCTTGGCAGGGGCGGAGGCGGGCTGCGCCGGTTTCCTGCGGCCAGCTCCACGCTGCGGCCGTTGTGAAGGCTGCTGCTGAGGCCGCGCCGGAGTGGAGGTGGAGGCCACAGGAGGGCGCCCTCGGCGACGAGCAGACAGAGGGGCTGCAGCCGGCGGTGGGGTGCGGACAGCAGCAGACCGCCGGGGCAGGATGTGTCGAAACGCCTCCGTCTGCTTCTGCGCGGTGGAGAACTGTTGGGCAAAGCCCTCCACCGCTTCGCCGAATAGGCCGGCCTGGGAGATCGGGGAGTCCAGGAAGCGATGCTTGTCGGCCTCCCTCATATCCGCCAAGGTCAGCCATAGGTGGCGCTCCTGGACCACCAATGTGGACATCGTCTGACCCAGGGCCCGCGCCGTGACTTTCGTCGCCCTAAGCGCGAGGTCCGTCGCCGTGCGCAGTTCCTGCAGCACACCTGAGTCAGCACCACCCTCGTGCAACTGCTTCAACGCCTTGGCCTGGTGGACTTGCAGGAGGGCCATGGCGTGCAGGGCGGAAGCGGCCTGTCCAGCAGCACTGTAAGCCTTAGCCGTCAGAGCGGACAAGAACTTACAGGCCCTGGACGGAAGGCGTGGACTACCTCTCCAGGCGGCGGCGCTTTGCGGGCAGAGCGGCATCGCGCGCTCAACCGGAGGGATGTCCACATACCCTTGGGCCGCCCCCCCGTCGAGGGTGGTGAGGACGGAGGAGGCACCAAGTCTGTTTCGGGCAGAAAAAGGTGCCTTCCAAGACTTAGTAACCTCCTCATGCACTTCCGGGAAGAATGGAACCGGAGGCGGCTGCCGACGCCCGGCCTGCGCCCCCAGGAACCAATCATCCAGCCTCGAGCGTTCGGGAGAAGGCGGAGGCCTCCAGTGCAGCCCGACGCTCTCAGCGGCCCGGGAAAGCATAGCGGTCAGCTCTGGATCTGACTCGGGCAACGCCACTCTCCCTGACGGTGGCAGCGCAGCCGAATCCTCATCTCCAGAGCCTAGCTCGCCCACCGATGCAGCGACCGACATCCTGTCCCCTGCCTGTGCCCCGCACAAGATGCTAGACCCCGCCCTTTCCGAGGACCCAGCACACTCGTCCGGAAGCACCAGGTGGTACGCTGCGACATGTGGGAAGAGAGGCAGGGGAAGCTCTCACTGTAACCCTCTGGTCTCCCTGACCATGAACCGAAGTACCCCTTCGAGAACCAGAGGAGCTAGAGCGGGGCATGCCAAGGGGGATAACCCCCCTGTTAAAAGAGGAGGTATCTAGACCGCAACATCGCAATGGTAATGTTCCCGCACCGAGAACATGACTTCATGAGTGCTGCTTCAGCGTGCTGCAAGCCCAAGCACGAGACACAGCAATCATGACCGTCTGATAAAGCCAGGAAGCAACCACATCCAGAAACGCACAAGCGGGAAGCCATCTTTAAAAAGACGCCCGTCGCTCGTGAAGCTCTTTTAGAAATAGCTCTTTTAGAATTTTTGGAAACACTCTTTTAGAGAGAGCGCTGAAGCGCCCAGGGGAGGTCGCGGCAAGACCACAGAATGAAAGCTGCAGCCCGCCGAGATTCAGCAGCCTGAATGGCAACCCCCGCTGATACGCCGTCACACCAACGCCAGCTGTTTCTCTCGAACACTCGCGGAGATTCGTCCGGTAGAAGGCTCGGCTCGAAGCGAAAAGCTGATGTGCGTTTGCACGCGCTCTCCTTTATACCCGCGCTGCGGGGCGGGGTACGCGTGGCGAAACACGCACGCCAACTGTCATTGGCTTGTTTAGTTTACATTCGAAGGTGATTGGGCTCTCGGGCGAGTTCCCAATTCGTCAGTCACTGACGTAAAATAGAACGTGACTGACTGAATGGGAAAGGTGTTTTCTAAAAAAAACGGTCACTACTTCAAAAAGGAAATGCCTTCCAACCACCTCCAGCAAGCCCCAGCAACTTTGTTTGAATTTCAAGCATTTCTTTAATTATCATGAGCTGGTGTGCGAGGCTATAACCTTTCTTCCAATTATACACTGTGTCAAACCCATCTGGACAACAGCGGAGACAAAAGACTCCACACTATCCCACTCCATCCACTCATTGAGTCTGTTTTTAGGAGGGCTTGTGGTATCACAGATTGTCACAGTCTCGGCTCATGAGAATGGTTGAATTGTAATGTCTAACAGCTGGACAACTCTTCACAAACTTTCTGCTCCAGTCTCCAGGGGTTGTGATTGCGCAGACTGAACAATTACCCGAACTGAACCTTCTTGAATTTGTCAAATATTTGTTTGGTGTTTTAATGCATCACATGGCAAGTGGCAACATGACTTATGGTCCTCATGCCTGAACCACTGGGATATAATTTAAAATAACTATTTGAAATTTGGTGTTTCTTCAACTATGGACACTTCTGGCCCTGTGGACTTAGAAAATGAACTCTCTTAAATCATTATACGACAATGTTGTCTCTTTGATAAACAAGTACATCAACTTTATTAAAAAAAATGCCTAAATGGCTATCAATTCATTTTTATGATGGATTTTCATACACACAGTATACATGGAGTTAAAAGATTTCAGATTGTGAACAAAATCAAAGTGTGTCTGGATATTATTTTTCCCTACTGTGAGGCTTCATCCCTTAATACAACTGCTAAAATGAAATATGCGCTTCCAATCAGATTTATGACTGTCAATAAACAGTAGCATGAGCATGTAGGTTTCGACATGAGTAGGTGTGCAGAGAGAGTCACGGTGTCACTCAGAGAGCTGTGATAGAAGTTTCTGAAAAAGCTTCTCTGGCTTGTGAAGAAGCCCTTATTAATGTGATGACATTTCTGGGTTAGCTTTCAAAGCTTTTTGAGTATGGCACACATAGCAGCTCATTATGAGAAAACACATCCACTTGCATGGCACACACACTAGACACATACAAAATGCAAGGGGACGCTAATAAACAACACACACACACACAATAAAAGCTAAAAATATGGGCACACACACACACATGCATACACACGCTTGACACATGATTCTTCCCTGAACCTTCACAAATACATTCAAGGGTGTTCACACATCACATTAAATCAGAACAAGCCGACTGAAAGCAATTGTCTTGAACCGAGCATGAGATGATGGCTCTGAGAACAGAACCAAGTGAAGAGAGACAAATCCTCAGATATTGACTGTGTTTAATGCACTTAATGTGCCTAACAATGGCATGCTGTGAACACCGGGTGTCTGGGAGCAGAGAATACAGTGAAAGTCATAGTGCCTTGTGCCAACGACTGGAGATGTAAGCTTCAAGATTAGACAGACAAGGAGTGCTGTTAAACTAAACGGCTGTGCATGTGGAATAGAATCAGCTGAAGGTTTGCATTTGAGTATCAAATTAAACCTCCATCTTTTGATAATCAATAAACAAGTCATGGCATCAACCTTGTCCTGAGAGTAATTGGGGAGCCTTCATTCAATGCAGTTCGCTCAGATCCAGACAAATTACACTGATACCTGCATCAGATTCTTATTACACCTCATGTCAGTAAAGAGTCTGAATAATGTAATTCATGGCTCTGCAGAGGCGAGAGAGATGGTGAATACCCAAAAGTACATGTGGAATACACTGTACTATAGAGATCATGACTGTCAAGCACAGCATATCTGTACAGGAGAGTGTGTAGATGCATTGAGTGCAGAATTTAGACAGATCTTAGACAGAACAGGAGTTTGAATGATGGAGCTAATCTAATTAGAAAAATATGAAAGAACCTTAAAGAATTGCAGCCGGAGTTCAGCCAATAATTCCCAAACAATCCACCCACTCCCAGTATTGCACAAAGACTAGCCAAGCGTGTGAGTTTACTTCCAAATGACTTGCTAATGAGGCACCTGGCTACACATGAAATAATTGTATCTTCTCTGATGCTTAGGACCTTCTTAATTCCTTCCCCAGTTATACATCCAGGACATTCCGTAGATGGTGTTTACGTTAAAGAATTTGACATTTGCATCTCTACAGTAGCAACCTGTGATTAAGCTATTATGTTTTCTACTTTATCCACTTCAACACACCATTTTACTGATTGGAAACTGCACTGTGAGCTCTTTCTTTCTTAATACATAATCCTTTGTGTGGCACCAACTTGTGTGGTTTATGTTTGTTTTTTGTATTGAATTGGACTGGTTGCACACCACAGGAAGCTGAATTGGAAAGAAAGGAAAACAAATTTATTTAAACTGCAATTCAAAGAAAAATAAAACAAGTAATGGATGTTAACCCTTACATAACAAAAATATATGGGAATATACTGCAAAATAAACTGATATATTACATAATACATTTCCATACAGACCTAAGGGAAACTAGTGCTTATATTTTTCAATATACAATATATGCATTGACAATATATGGCTATATATTGAAACATACAAATATATTTTAAAATGAAGACAAAAATACATCTAATATTTATAAAGTTTGATCCTTTATTAAGTATACAGTATATTGCACATACATTCTCCCATATAAATGTGAATGTATATGTACACGCATATAAACATTCATGTAATGAGTTACAGCAGATTTCTAGTTCCCAGAATGATTTGCTTCTGACTGTTAAAATTAAGCATTATTTCATGTGTTTTGCTCAATGTAATTAAAGTTGAGATGTTAGGTTTATGTTGTTATATTTGACAAGGAAAGGGTTTCTGGTATGATAGATCATGTGGTTAGGATGATGACTGGCCAAACACAATTAAGACTATATGTTACTTTATTTAAAAAGTAACGGCTGTGCACTTTTCAGCAGTGATAGTCTGTTCACTAAGTGCTTTAGTATGAGCATGTGTGCTTTGTGATACATTGTGATATATAAGTAAATATACTGTCACATATTTTTCAATATATGAAAAACGGCAATTCCTTATGTATTATTCAATACATTGTAATATATTTACACAATATATTATTCTGTATATTTTCTAATATACTGTTATATCATTTAATATATTGAGAAAAAATATTATTAAGAAGAAATATATGTTCTTTGTGTAAGAGAATTTATAAAATATAATGAAATATATAAATCCTAAAAACCTTCAAAGTGTTTTCTACTTTTCTCAAAACTTTCAAACAAAGCTTTATCAAGTCAACCAATACACTCTCATGGCAATTTGTAGCTATTTAACATTTTGAAAATCGGTAGCAAATTCATATGAATTTGTATGATCCCATTTTTACATTTGCATACAATCTGCTTAGGTTTAGGTCTTAGGTTTTCAACGAATCATACATTTTCATACAAAATATACTGTACAAATTCAGAAGATTTTACTAGCAACTGTCAAACCATAAAATTGCTACGTTTTCTAACGAGATCAACATTACAAAATCAACAGTAAAAGTCTCATAAATTAAGTCATATGAATTTCAATATGCATTCTTAATTCAGTTCTGAACGGCGCACAACCATGATGTCTAATGTACTTACACTGTACTGGCGTAGATGCACTGCACCTTTATAATCTACATGTATTTCAAATAAATAAATCAAATATAACTGTTTCGACTTAACAATTGCTTATATCAGATCTGAGAGTAAAAATATCTTTGCAAGGCCAACTTTAATCAACTTTAGTCTTTAGACCAATGTCTTTAAAGAGCTATGGACCTAGGGGAACATGAGGAGAACTTGCTACACAGATAAGTGTAGCATAGCTTTAAATAAACTCTTTAAGTATGCAGCAATCCAGATCCAGTCCACCCTCTATCCCATCACCCTTAGCCACATCGGTATAAGTACTGCAGTGGTCCTTGTTAACAGATGCCATGCGAGGTAGATATGTTCTAAAAGAGGATGATTCCCATAGAGAAGAAGAGGGTCATTTGCTTGGAGTGACACCATCTTTATTCATTCTGACTTCCTGCCATCTGCTATACTAATTCATCACTCATTATGAATGTCCTTTCGTTCACAGGCGGTAATAACACACTACTCCCACTATAGGTCATAAAGACCAACAAACTATGACAAAAGGAAATGCAAATAAATGTGCCTGATGCCTAATACATGATGTCCTGCTGAAAAGCACTACAAATGAATGAATTTAATTTAGTTAGAGTCTATAGTAGATTTTTTTTTTACCCACCACAAACTAACCAGACAAGGCTTTGAAATATATAGAGATATTATTAGCGAAGATGTTCAGGATAATAAAATAAGTTATAGTGTTAAGGTGTTAAGTTATAGGGTGTTGAAAATTAAGGACCATAATAAAACCCACAGTTCTCTTAAAAGACTGTCAATTGCCAAAGTTCTCTTTTCAACCACTTTAAAGTGATAGTTCACCCAAAAATGACAATTTGATGTTTATCTGCTTACCCCCAGGGATTCCAAGATGTAGGGTGGACTTTGTTTCTTCAGTTAGAACACATATGATGATTTTTAACTCCAACCGTTGCAGTCTATCAGTCGTATAATGCATGGCAATGGTAACAAAATCTATGAGAGTAAAAAAAACATGCACAGACAAATCCAAATTAAACCCTGCGGCTCGTGACGACGACACATTGATGTCCTAAGACACAAAACAATCGTTTTTTGTGGGAGAAATCGAACAGTATTTATATAATATTTTACCTCTAATACAGCACTATGTCCAACTGTCTTTGGGCATGCGCACGGCATCCGGTGTGTGAGGTGTGTACGTGCTCTGGCGTAGTTTACTTTAATGGGTGTGTTGATATCCAGTCAAAGAGCAATCAACTATAACTTCAGGCAAGCAGGCTCAGAATTTGGGAATACGTGGAAAGTCACCACTCCCGAATGAGTTCGCGAGAGAGAACGTAATCTTTTAGTTTTAAGTCGGTTTGAACAATCCGAATAAGCGCAAGTAAGTACCATTTTGATTAGCTGTCGTACCTACAAAGACTGTGCACTGTGTAAACAATGAGTAACGAATACGCGCGAGAGATCACTTCCGGCGATTGCGTAAACTACGCCAGAGCACGTACACACCTCACACACCGGATGCCGTGCACGCGCCAAAGACAGTTGGACATAGTGTTGTATTAGAGGTAAAATATTATATAAATACTGTTTGGTTTCTGTCACAAACCGATCGTTTCGTGTCTTAGTACATTAATGTGTCGTCACGAGCCGCAGGGTTTAATTTGGATTTGTCTGTGCATGTTTTTTTTACTCTCATAGATTTTGTTACCATTGCCATGCATTATACGACTGATAGACTGCAACGGTTAGACTTAAAAATCATCAAATGTGTTCTAATGAAGAAACAAAGTCAAGTACATCCTGGATGCCCTGGGGGTACCAGGATAAACATAAAATTTTCATTTTGGCGTGAAAAAAACTATCCTTTAATTGTCTTTCATGGTCATTTTTGGCTCAAATCTTAGGACATACGCGCCCCAGGTGCGGTGAGGTGGGGGGCACGGGCGGTGATTAACAAAATTACTAGTGTAGGTACGGAATGAATAATTGGGACGCTTGGCGCTCTTTTATTTTGTTGTCCTTTTTCTCTATCACATGTTTTAGTAATCATCATAAGTTATATATCGTTTGAAAGTTTAGAAGCCCAAGATTCATCCTGTGAAATTCATTTTGAAATCGGACATTGCGTTACATGGAAATTATACTTTAAAAAAATCCCCCCTTTTGGCGGTCTCCTCCCCCTTAGTGGGCAGTATCAAGTGTCATATTACAAAATGTATTACGGTCTTTTAGAATCAAACCTTTTTATAATCTAGACAAAAAACATATAATTGAAAAGGTCTGAGTCTCAATATTCCATATTTGGTTATTTTGTGATAGAAGTAATATTGAATCTAGACATTTGTGACAGAAAAATGCATAAAAAAATTAAATGGAGTTTGGATGGCACCCGGTGGCTGTTTGTGGCATAACGCCCTAAATACAATCTCACAGGAACCTCAATTGTTTTCATATAAACTTCAAATTTGGAGCATAACTTATTTAGACATAAGACTTTAATTTTATACCAATTTTAGAGTAAAACATGATATGTAAAATATTTATTATATATAAAATAAAATAAAATTAATAGTGCATTTTCTTTACAGTAAATTTTAACTTCTATAACTTTTTGATACTTTAATATTTTGAAAAAAAAATATTATTTTTTTTGCAATAAAAATTCTTCTTTAAAAAGAGACCAACCTTAGGTCTGTATTCCAAAGTGTTTATAAATTACAACAATTTAAGTTCGGATAGTGCACTTTCATGTCTATTTTTAAAAATGGGGGGTGACAGTTAAGGGGTTAACTCATTCTACAATGGTAGATGTAAAAGCATTATACAAAGAGCAACAAAAGAGTCAGACAACAAAAAAGTAATTGCTTCTCTCAGACTGTGCCACGATTTATTTAATACCATGCTTGGATTGTTACTTGTTATATCTTTGCAATTCAGTAAGAGGGAGAAAGGTTTATCTGCGGCAATCAATCTTTTTTTTTTTCTTTACTTTATTGTCTCATAGTTAAAGGCAAGACACAGAACAAAGAGTACCCTACTGAAATATTTCCTTCAGATGCACACAGTCAAGCCCAAAATGCCCCACAGGCAGTTAGATCCACAGGTCTGGCCGTCTTGCATACTCACCATTATTGACAAAACTAAAATATATCAGTGGCATTTGATGATAGGCCCAACAGGAACACCATAACATTGGATCCAAATTCCCTAAATTCTAAAAGGAGGTCTATGGACATAAGATAAATAATCTATAACCTCCAGTTCATCTGAAACCAGCTGTTTGGGGACAGGTCTCCCAGAAGAAGTATATATATATTATTTATATATATATATATATATATTATCTATATAGTATCGATAGATATTATATATATATATAGTATGATATATATATATATAGATATATAAATAGGCTTGTTTCAACTTGTTGCTTGATAAAAAAATATAACAATAAGAATAAGAATAATAGAAAATTATAAAAATAAAACAAATAATATTGAAATAAATTAATCATGAATGGATGCAATGTCATGGACATGTTAAGGTGGTTCATTTTCCAGCACATTTCCTTCTGCAGGGGAAAACAAATCCTAATATTTGATTAGAATTATAAATGTTATATGGCTACAAGGGTCTCACTTGTACCAACCTAAACTAATAAGTATATAAACAACAACAACAAAATATTTAGAATATATATAGGATATTCAGAATAAGGCTATCATCCCTAGAGAAATAGGCCATGCTAAAGAGCCAAATCTTGACCCCTAATATTCTTCACACAGTTTAGCATGATCTTATTCCTGTGATGGAGGTGCCCTATCATGAGATAATGCAGGTCAAGTCTTGCTCATCAACAAACGTCAATGGTGCCATTAGTCTGTCAAAACAAGTGAAAAATGAATCCATCTTTTATTATTTGCAGGACTGCATGGGTACAGTCCAGACAGTGATGACCACAATTACACCCAAGCATACATGAAAAGAAGGGCAATGAGTAAGTTCAATGACACCTCATCAGAACGAAAGGTCATTATGGAAAGACTGAGTTATGTTTCACCAGAGCAGCCATGTTGCCCCATTGATGATTAATTGTGATCTGTGGGCCTATCAGAACCAATGATCTAGAAAGGAATGGCCTCTGTACACTCATTAAGGAGAGAGTGAAAGTGATGGACAAAACCATCTACTTCTCCTAGCGACCTACAAGATGAGCCTTGTGAGCCTATCAGATTGTGTAATACGGCTGCATGTTGTTCTCAAGGGGGAGGGAGTCATTTTCTTAACTAAGAAAGCAATCCAACTGGCACTCTGTCATAAAAAAAACACATCACCACTCAAAATCACAATTAACTCTGCATTTCTCTCTAAGAGTTCACTCTAGGAAAATGCTGTGGTCACATTTACATTTTTAACAAGGGATCTGATTGCGCTTTGCATCTGAACTAGGCCTATTTCATAAGCAAATCTATTTATTCACACAGCTTATGGTCCCCTCATCAGACAGAGAGCCCATCGTGGATTGTTTCTCAAAGGTGCTTCTTTGAATTTTTTTTTCACAGTGTAATCGCAAATGTCACACAGTAAATAAAGCATGCAGGACTCATGCAGGGAAGCCGTTCTAATGAAGTGGCCAGCTGACGCTGACAGCACAGTTCATGTGTGCGGGATAAAGACCTGAACTACTGGAGCTTAAGGGCCCACAGGCTCAACCAACCTGAACAAATTTGTCTCACACTCTCAACATGGGTCCCCTGTCAAACACACTCCTGTCCTCAAGCTGGGATAACATAGTTACACTGTCACGGTTAGAGTGCCCAATACAAAGTGGAAAATATAATGCAATAAATATTGATATATAAAGCTTTTGAAGTCTAAACTGTAGTGCAGATATACACTACTTACAGTACAAAATACATGCAAGAACAAAGATACACATAACTAAAGTATGTCTTGACAGTTTTCTGTCTCTAAAAACATTGTGATGAGTCACCAGTAAACATCACCTATACTCTATAATGAGGTATGGAAGACCATTTCCACCTTAAAGTAAAAATGTGACATTATATCTCAAAATTGAGACTTTATTTCTCACAATTGTCACTTCATTTCTCACAATGTTTTCTTAGAAATGTGACTCAAATTTGTCATAATTGCTAATTTACATCTCACAGCAGCAACTTTATTTCACATCATTGAAATTATTATCCTTGATTGTGATTTTATGTCTCAAAAAGACTTTATATCTCACAAATGCAACTCCTGGAACTGAAACATTAGACTGGCAACTGTAAATTTAGTTTTTTACGATTCTTATTTTATATCTCACAATTGCAACTTTATTTCGCATAATTGTGTTTGTTTCCCATAACTGTGATAAGCCTATTTCCTGTAACTGTGAATTTAACTCTCACAACTTTCACTTAATTTCTCACAAAGTGATTTTCTTAATTTCTCATGATTGTTACTCTATATCTAACAATTGCAGCTTTATTTCACATAATTGTTTTTTTTTCTTCCTGTAATTGTATTTTGTTTCCTGTAACTTCAGTTCTCATTTGCAAATTGATTGCAAATGTATTTCTTTCAATTGCAAACTTCTCATAGTTCTTATTATATCTCACAAGTGCAACTTTATTTCACATTACATTTGCTTCCCATAACTGTGATTATTTACTGTAATTGTGACTTTATATCTTAAAAAAAGTGACTTTATATTTCACAAATGCTACTTTATTTCTTGGGACTGCAAATTTAGTTCTCATAATTGCCAATTTATTTCTCATAATTATAACTTTACATCTTACAACTGTAACTTTATCTCTCAAAATGTGTATTTATCTATCACAATGTGACTTCCTTTTTTTTCTCACTATTATACGTTTTAGCCAAAACAGGATTCTATACAGTAGTTGAGCAACATCTGTCAAAAAAAAAAAAAAAGGATTTCAATCCAAGGACCCCAAGTGTTAAGGTGTCTACACACAAAAAACAACACCACCATAGAATATACATACAGACAGAACAGACAGTCGGTAGCCTAACAAACAAAATGCCTTTCTATCATATACACATCATTCTGATATGTTACAAAATGGCATGAGAAGATGCACAGCGAGCCTTTACATGCGAGGGATGTTTAAGGAGCATCGATTTGCTCAAGCCAGCAGCTGTGGCCAGTGACATTGAGAATAGGAGGTTTGTTTGTAATTGCCCCCCAACAGTTGCATGCATCAATGAAAGCAGCCCTTAAAATCTTCCACAGTCTCATACACAATGGGAGAAATATGACATATCACTTCATGATATTTCATAGGCTTCCATAAATGTTGGTCCACAAATTACATACACTTCCATAAACGTTGTACTGCAAATGTTCCACCACTGGATGTTAACCTACATTAAACTGTGATAGTAAATATTTTAACTTAAAAAAAACAAAACACTCCACCTTTATATTAAAGGGTTAGTTCGACAAAATAAAAAATAAGAAATAAAAATTGTATTTACCACTCTCGATGTCGTTCAAACCTGTTGCATTTTCCCTCTTTTTTCTGTTAAACACAAAAGAAGATATGTTGAAGAATGTTGGAAACCAAACAGTTTTGTTTCCATGACGCCATGTATTTTGGTAACTGTTTGGTTACCAACATTCTTTCAAAATATCTTATTTTATGTTCCACAGAAGAAAAAAAGTCATACAGGTTTGGACGATATGAAGGTAGGTAAATGTTGACAAAATTGTCATTTCCTGAGTGTACTATCCTTTTACTTTACCATATACAGGTGCATCTCAATAAATTAAAAAGTTGTGGAAAAGTTCATTTATTTCAGAAACTCGTGTATTAAATAAATTCAAATACTCTGTATTAAATAAATTCAATGCACACAAACTGAAGTAGTTTAAGTCTTTGGTTAATTTAATTGTGATGATTTTGGCTCACATTAACAAAAACCCACCAATTCACTATCTCAACAAATTAGAATACTTCATAGACCAATAAAAACAGCATTTTTAGTGAATGGTTGGCATTCTGGAAAGTATGTTCATTTACTGGACATGTACTCAATACTTGGTAGGGGATCCTTTTGCTTTAATTACTGCCTCAATTCGGCATGGCATGGAGGTGATCAGTTTGTGGCACTGCTGAAATGGTATGGAAGCCCAGGTTTCTTTGAAAGTGGCCTTCAGCACATCTGCATTTTTTGGTCTCTTGTTTCTCATTTTCCTCTTGACAATACCCCATAGATTCTCCATTTTGAAGGCTCAGGAAACATTTGGAGGTGTTTTGAGTTGATTAGCTGATTGGCATGTCACCATATTTCTAATTTGTTGAGATAGTGAATTGGTGGTTTTTGGTTAAATGTGAGCCAAAATCATCACAATTAAAAAAAACAAAGACGTAAACTACCTCAGTCTGTGTGCATTTAATTTATTTAATACATGAGTTTCACAATTTGAGTGGAATTACTGAAATAAATGAACTTTTCCACGACATTCTAATTTATTGAGATGCACCTGTATATACACTCCGTCAGAATAAAGGTGCTTCAAAAGGTTCTTCAACCATTTTTAGTTCCACAAAGAACCACTTAGTAAAAGGTTCTTTAAAGAACCATCTCTTTCTTACCTTTATGTATTCTGAAGAACCTTCTTTCACCACAAAGAACGTTTTGTGAAACATAAAGGTTCTTCAGATGTTTAAGGTTCTATATGGAACCATTTAGACAAAAAGGTTATCCTATGGCTTGTGAAGCACCTTAATTTTTAAGGGAGGGTAGTTAATTTGAACTCTAACAGAAAACAAACTCTATGAAGTTCCTAATTTATGTGTAAGAAACAAAGGAAACATGACTAAAAGCATGGCATGCCACCAAATCACACCTTGAAGCATGTCAATGTGTGACGTCTGAATGTGCTGTGATTAATAGAAGAACTGCCACCGATGATTTCACTTTCTTACCAAGCCAAGGAACAAGTGCACCCTGAGGTATTGTAGCTAAGAATCCATTATTCAAGGAGGAGGCTGCAGCTCCAAGCTGCAGAAGCACAGTTGACACCAGGAGGCTCAGAGACCATGCTCAGTTACAATTATAGCTCCTAGTACAGCTAGACTGGAAGCACACTTTAAATCACAGACCGGTGAAGCTGAGAAGACTGGGAAGCTACAAACAAGGGTACAAGCCCACAACCTTTGCTCAAATATTATTTCACCATATTATTTTGGCTTGCTCTCATATCCAGGAACATAACTGTCAGCTGAAGAAAATTTGGACTGATGCATCTATACTTCATTCTTCTGAGCAGCATCCGAACTTAGAAAGCGATGATGTCTGCCTTTGAGGAACACTTAAATGATGCTCCATCATTGCTATATACTTCAGTGCTCTTACAGCCTCAAGGAGACACTTTCAGAAAACAGGGTTATCTCCTCGGGGAGCAAAAAACACACATAAGAACTGTTTCTCCTCAACAGCAATGAGAATATTTATAAATATTAAATAAATATTTTTGCACTTTTTTTCTTCTCAGGTTTTTCTCAAGAAGGAAACAACCCCAGTAATCTCCAACTTCCTCTAGGGTTTTAGAAGAGATCTCATTGTCTCAAACTGTGCTCAGATTTGCCAAGAAACCAAAGTCTGCAATCAAATGTCAGAGTTGCGATATGAACTCACATTTCTCATCAAATTCTTACAAATCATCTGATATTTTTTATCCACAATAGTTTTATAGGCATATATTCTTACTGTATGTCAACAAGCGATTTCTACATTTATGCCAAATACATTATAAGACTTGTGTGTTTTACTGCAAGAGAGTCAAAATGTTGATCTGGATGTTCAAAATCACCTCTGAAGAGTCTAAAAATTGTGTGCCAATTAAGTTATGTTATGATACATATCCAAATAAGTTATGTTATGATAAATAGTGCATGTTAAACACATATGTCACAGTACGCCAAATTTTATGTCAAAACACAAATTTTTTCACATGTGCCATGGACCATGATAGCATTGAACTTTATCTTTAAGACATTATCCAGCTCTAGTGGCTGATCTACAAACAATGCTGAAGATAAAAATCCAATTGATGTGAATCTCCTTATGAAAGAATTAGACAGGAAACCTGTCCACTCTCACAATGACAGCACATTTGAATCCGAACGGATGTGCATCACTCGCACGTCTACTATAGAATAAATCATCGGCAGTGATTGGGGATCGATAAGAACAAGGAGAAACATCTACTGAGCTCCGGTAAATGGATCCCAAGTCCATCCAGCATGACAACTGATCAGTCTCCTCCTATTTCTCAAAATACTAATGTAATGTGGCAAGCTATTTTAAAATTGATTACTTAAAACTAGTATGATTTTTTATTTTATTAGCACAGCTTTTTTGCGTAGTACTTTAGGCAAGCCAGGTAATGTGAACTTATCCCCCCCTGTTTCGTTTATTATGGTAACTTATAAGTAATGACATTAGTAACTTTCTTCATTACAGAACAAGCATGATTGATTGATTGATTTGATTGATTGATTAAGTGAGTATGTCGTTTCAATTACAAATTTCGTAAAAACATAGAGAATATGATGCCTCAGTTTTTTGCGGAGTCTTCGGCACCCTTTCTAGTAATGGCCATTTTTCAACTCCAGATGAACTGGTTTTTCATTACAACCCTGGAATCAAATTGATTCTGAATGTTCACGTGCCATTGAAAACAAGGGCCGTTTCCTTTGTTAATTCTGCTCCGTGGTTCACTCCAGAGCTACAGCAGTTAAAAGTCAAGGGCCGTCGTCTTGAGCGTTTGTATGTCAGGACTGGACCTGTGATAAATAAAGAACTGTACTCTGAGCATATGCAGATATAAGGTAGCTATTTTTACAGCTTAAACAGATTAGTATGCCAGTTTAATTAGTTCTGTTGAAGATAACACAATAACTTTTTTTTTTGTGGTAGAAAAAATATGTAAAAGCCACCGCATTCTTTTCTTTATCATTTGTATTCTGTTGATCTTTGTGAAGCTTTTATGCTAATTTTTTCATAGGAAAATTTTAAATATTCAACAGCAAATTGCTGCATCAAATATAGGTTATTGTGCTTTTATTTTATATATTTGTTCTGACCAACCTCTAATTTCTACTCTTTCCACTTCCAAAGCACAGAAGAAGTAGTCTTTTACAGAAGATCATCTTCTGTACTCACTCTTGTTCTCCCTCGAAATTTGCACAACTTCTATGGGGTCTCGAGCCTTAAGTCATGTAGCTCTTTATCTATGGAACTCGTTACCACAGTATGTGCGAAATAGTGAAACTCTTATTGTTTTTAAATCTTGCCTTAAGACCCATCTTTTTAGGCAGGCTTTTATGTGATTGCTTGTATGCTTGTTTTAGGTTTGTTTAGGCTGTAATAATTATTGTTGTTTAACCTTTTCAGTGGTGAGTTTAAAATATTCTAGCGGTCCCCCCAGAGTGAGTTTTTTTAAGGCGACCGTTATTTTAGAACGTTTCCCCTTACTGTTTCCATGGTGATGCGTCATGCTTGTCACGTGACACACCGCGGCCACAATAACACTGTAAGACAGATGGATCTCGTGTTTTTAATTCGTTTTTCCTTTTTTATTTAAATTTCACAAACCTGGGACAAACTTGCTTACCATTTCATGAACAATCTGATATTCCGATTCACAGATATGTGTAAATGAGTGTGTTTGTCATTTAAAAACCTTTCTTTATGATCTTGATCGTGATCTGTATTGTAAGATGGGCACCACCATGTTTGTTCGCGCTGCAGTTCAGAGTCCTGTCAGTTGGATTTACAGCACGTGAATTCATTAATTTCTCCCGAAATACAAGTAATAAGTGGCCGGTGAACTGGGAGAAGAATACAGTGAACTTTATAGTTACTTACACTATGTGTAACTGATATTAATAAATTGACTTTGAATGGATTGTTATGGTTGCTTCCATAGACTATGTGGTATTGGTTTGGTGAAGAACAACTCCCTAAATGTATTTTGTTACTATACTTATGTGTTTTCAAATGTTCTGCACCTAAAAATGTCCAGTATTGGTAAAGAACACTGCTACTTTGTGATATAGGCTCAAGAGCGTGCACGTCTCCTCTCTGCTCACCGTGCAAGCTAAAGCGCAGAAAGCCACAGTTTGATTTTGGCAGTAGGGACTCAGCCGAAAACAGTTCGCATCCCAGTCTGTGGGCCCGTACAATCCCGGAGTTGCCACGAAATAAAAGCCCATAGTGGGACCGTAACTCCCCAAGGGGCCCACGGAAATAAAAATCCCATATGTGGTAACCCGTACTCCCAGGGGCAGCGGAAATAAAATCCCCTATGTGGGACCGTACTCCGCAAGGGGCACGAGACATAAAAAAAAATCCCTATGTGGGAAACCGTACTCCCATGGGCCAAAGAACGGAAATAAATCCCGTATGTGGGACCGTACCGCTCAAAGGGTTAAGGTTGATAGATACAATGTAAGGTGTCCCTGAGTGTCATGAAAGGCGCCTATAAATAAAATGAAATAATAATAATAACAATAATACTACTACTAATAATAAAAATATGTAGACTAATAAATAAGCATAATGACTAGTATTACTAGCCACTGTTAACAGGCTATATGTACTAGTAATAGTTTGTGAACATGAAATAGGTAGATACTAGTCACTACTGGATAACTAGAAAATTAATAATAAGAAATAGTACAATAAAACAGATACTTGTCCATTTAAATGTTAAAATAGCTTGCCATAGATGTAAAAATCGTGGGAGTATGTTTAGAAAAGCCGTAGCAGCCTGCCAGTGGGATAGCGTGTAAATAATGTCTCCCTTACTACCTTCTTGACCAATAAAAACAGCATGAGCTATAATAAATGGCATTTCAAATATCCGCAACTGACTTGTGCTTAAATATAGTTGCTGAAAAGTAATCATGCGTTCTGAGGTTAATTTCAGGACATGTTGAGACGCACAACAAACATTTTGTTGTAAACGAGTCTTTTAGGGTAATTCTGTGGCGTGCCGAATTATAACCGTTTTTATTTTGCCTCCCTGTCCTGCTGGAATAGAAAGTTAAACAGCATCATTCACAAAAACAGAGATTCTGCGCTCTGCCACTCACCTTTGACGAGATGCGGGACAGCGAGGTGTACGCAGAGGGCGATGGAGACGAGCCACGGTCCCATCATCACCGAACAGCAGCCACGAGTTCCAAGATTACAAACGTTCAACGGTACAGACGGCTAAAACTTCTGTCTTCCACTGAGCTACACGCAAAGGTCTTCGACTAAGTATCTCCCAGGACAGGTGTCAGTTAAGTCCGTGTTTTTCTCCCAGGAAGGGTCAGCGAAGATGAGTGATCCTCTCAGGAGTTCCTCTTGCCCTTCTGCTGCAGTGGAGCACGGCGAGATAACGGAGAGACTCCGCGCGGGTTCCGATCAAGCGGTGATTGCGCGCGGCAGACGGTCAGTGTAGAGCTCGAGCAGCGGCGCTGTCTTACTGATAAAGACGAGCCTCGCTCCTCCCCAGCAGCCCTGGAGCCTCCAATACACAGAACGCCGTGCGAAACCCAAAAGGGGTGTGAGGTGTAACTTCGGCCCCGGAAGAACGCTCTTTTTTTCTCATTCTTTGAGACCAGGTACAGGCCGGAGCCTTACTGTTCTGCCCTACCTTCACGATCACAAATTTATCACACCACTCTCTCTTCACTACTCTTTAGGTGAGCTCGTGGTAATACGCCCCTGTAGGGGGACCGGGGATGGGCGGGTACCAATTATTGTGCTTAACAGACGTCGTGCTATTGTATTCAATTCATTCAGGATTCAATTAAGTTTATTATGTACAGCGCTTTTCACCGATACGCAACTCATCTGCAAAGCCCTTTAAACTAGCACATTAAGTTTTCTACATATTTAGTGGTAGTTCGCATGATTGTCTGTCAACGGTTACAATATTGCGAATTATACGAAAGACAGTCAATTCCTTAAGCATCACACGGCTAGTCAAATGTGTTAGGGATTCGTATGTGTTTCAGTCGAATTTTGATCTAAAACTTGGTCAGTGGTCATCTGCTACAAATTAAGTACGAGTCTTTTGTAACCCCCCTTCACCTACCTGGGTGAGTTGATGTTCGACCGTTGAACATTTAATTGTATGCATCGTCATTTCCAACTGACCATTGTGGCACATCCCTTTTCACACTACTCCACCAAACTCCCTGCACTTAATGTTTAAACATACAAGTAAACTGGTAAACAATAGGGCCTAGTCTTTTAAAATGCAAATATAATTGCAAAATGGATATATGAGCTAACAACTCAAAATCATTAAGAGCTCCAGAAATCAGGATGTTTTTTTAAGTTCCCAGTTTAGGGGAACGCAAGTCATAACATTTTAAAATAGGTTTATTTGTTTTGTTGTTGTTTTGTTTTTGTAAAAAAACCCAAAAAAACAAAGGTCAAAGACATTGCTCACCAAACTCATGGCCGTCCCCAACCAGTTAGAAAGTATGACTGGAAACATAACTTGATTGTTTTGAGAATTTTTTTTTATTTATTTATTTCTTGGTTTTGTTTTTGGATGGGCACTGTCATAAAACCGTCAGATGGTAACAACCTGTTTTTTTTTCCCAATATATCATCCCTGCGTGGGTGTGGGTGTGTGTGTTGTGTGTGTATCCAACTAACAGATAAAGTAAATTCCTTAGCAGGTTCGGTAAGGGGAGACAAATGAGGGTAATAGTAATTGAACCCAGCTTTCATTATTAATTTTTTTGGATAAACTATCCCCATTTAATGAAAAAATATGGTGTACAATATACATTAAAATACCTTGACTAAAATTTGTTTTTTTATGTTTAGCCGGTGGGTGAAGAACTGCGGGCCCATGTGTGTTTTGTGTGAGTTTGGTTATCCACTGTCCCATAAGTCCATACAAATCCCAATTTGTGCAGTCCTTGAATGGGTCCATTAAAAATACCCGGGAAGTGTTCACCCCCTCGTGTCCCGTCAAAAATCAACCAGACAAAAACAGAAAAAGAGTATGGGGCTTACAAGCCCACAGCCATTCTCTCTCATACACTATTTATGCTATTCTGGTAGTCCTCCTCATTTTAAGGATAAGTACTATTGCCGTATATTCCATGTAATTTAACAGCCATGCAATATTTTGGTGGAGTCTCTCGTGGAATACCTGAGTCGTTGACCCGACTGTGGGTACTTTATCCCCGATTAAAATAAACAATTTAAAAGCAAACCCAGCTCAAATTCATAACCCCACCACCTTAGACCCTCATTCGTCCTAAAAGAGCTAAATCTTGTGTAACAAATCAGGCCACTGAAGGTGAGAGTAAGTGAGAACCCAAGTGCAGTTTCTTTACAGGTGATATCCAAACAAGACACGACTTTGACTGACTTGACTCTGACAATAAACAACTATACTTCGCCACAGGCGGTTAAATACCTGCAATACACGACAATGTGGCACAATGGGAACATGAAGCTACTTATAGAAGACAAGGAGGGTCACATGACATGAACAAATCAGTGGGAAACAAGACACATGACTAAGACAGCCAATCAGAACATGACACATACACAGGGCAGAAATACATGAGGGCAAGTGAAGCATGACACAAACAGGGACCATGAAACATTTACAAAATGAAAGACATGGAAAACATTAACATGAAACAAAACACCACATTACATCTTGATGCTGACTGGTTCAGTTGTGGATGGAGTTTGGTGTGACTACTTATCCAACATGGCCTGCACAATTAACTGCCAGTCCCTGGTGATTTGATTCGACATTTAATTAATTACACACAATAAAGTGGAGCATCTTCATACACATCACATCACATCAGACACAGCTGTTTAACAGCATCCAAAAATTGCTAAACCCTTTTCTAATCCTCCAAGGGGTACTTTAGAGGCTTATTGCTCTTCCTGAATGTAATGTATAAAGAATAATAGCTCATACCTTCAGGGACACCTCTATACATACTTTGTATCACCTATGAATAAGACATGTAAATGCTAAATACATTTATAGTGCTCTACTGCGATAACCCTATACAAAACAGAATAACTGTGCCATACGGTCAAGCAAGAATGCAGAAATATGGATTATTGACTTGCAGCAAGGTGTACTAATTACTTAACATCAGGATTCAGATTTGCACTTGTCCCTCTTTGAAAAAAAACAATAATGCTAAAATACTCAGTAATACCTGTAAAAGTTAAAATAGTGTTTCAATAGCATAGAAACAAGATGTAAAAATTAAATAAAATGATATGTAAAGTGATATACATTTTACTTATTCATTGCCATGACAATGTAACTTCTAAAACCCTAAAAGTACTGTAAAATAATAATAATTTATGCAATTCATGTAGTATCTAATTTAATATGTATTTTAATCACCCTTTTAACAAAATAATTAAATGTAAGTGATTTTTTTACAAATGATAAACTACCTTTTCAAAAACTGGCTCCCCATTTATTTCTATTGCATGTGCTTCACCTCGATTTTTGCTCCTTTTTAAATAAAAAAATAAATACACGCATACAAATGTTGTTGGAGCTTTACTTGTATCAATTAAACATGGAATATTCCTTTAACGCGACAATTCCTTTGTTTCTATGAATAATAGCAAATTGCTGGATTCTTCTGTGTCTATTGCCTATACAGCATACTGTCAAATATGAAAAAATGACATACAGTAGGATTATGACTGATATTTTTATATCTAATGTATATACCACCTTGACCTGTGGAACGCTCATTGTTGTCCATTTAAAATATATCTGAATGCATTAAAGAACCCTCTTAAGCATTACTTGAGAGATTTGTTTTAATCCTCGGAGTCCTCTTCTAGAACTAAAGGATTTGAATAGTCTTTTCAATGTTTTTTTTTTTTTACTTTTTGGCTTGAATTCCATCCTTTGTCAGCCTGCCTGTTTTTTTGTTTTGTTTGTTGTTTTTTTTTTGTGCGTAGGCCGCGGGGGCCTTTTTTTTTTCCCTGTTCTAATTAAACTCATTCACTCTTTCAACCCATACCGGCACTAAGACAGGAGATCACCGTGAAGACCGAATGGAGACCGCTGCAGTTACTTCAACGTCCAGGAATATTTCCTTTTGGCTTCCTGAGCGAGCAGTATGAAACAGCATGCAATACGCTCCCAAAACCCCGCCAAGCTCCTGCTCAAAGGGAACGCTCAAACTGTCTGCTCATCATTGGATCCTTTCACAATACACATTTGCATACAATTGTTGTCCACAGGCGTTGGGAAAGCGTTATCCGGCACTGAGCTCCATTATGTTGGGGAGTGAGGGGTGGGTTTTTTAAATTTTTTCCGGAATGTGGCGAGGCCATAATAACTTTGCTCTGCCCTGTGCTGTGTTCTTCATCTGTGCTCCTCTTGATCGCATCAAGCCAAAGACTCGGTAGTAAGTTTTTGAGGGCAACTTGTGCCTAAATTATAGGAATCGTGCACTTTTCCTTTTAAGGGCATAGTGCTTGTGAAAGCTCTATTCTGGTTGATTTGGCTGACCTCTGGTCCCGTGAGTGCATTTATACCTATTGGCTGGCTGGTGCTCATACGGTCCACTGGCCCTGAAACCCTGTGAGCTGAAAATGGTGTTCACTTTTGTGTCCGCCAAGTATACCGGAGCAGAGGTTGGTATAGTTATCCCCTCATTTAAAAAACAGCCCAAAACATAGAACGACTGAATCCATGTGGGTTCCCTGCTTAACTGTGACTACTGAAACTGGGATTTTCTACTTTGTCGTCCTCATCAAACTTCAATGCACATAGTGGCAAATGTTTCCCTGCATATCCTACAAAATTTCCAATTAAAAGATATACATTAATATGATAACTGTAGATATATCAAGGGCGTTTTTCCTCCGGAGATGCAGTTCCTCCTCAAACTATTTGATGAGAAAAAATTCGGAGTAGAAAATAAATACATTTTTATTTTTCCTAAAGAACATTGTCCAACAGCAAAAGTACGAAACCCCCCAGCAGGGTAAGTTTCCACGGTATTCCATATGCTCCCTTCGTCACTCCACTGAGTCCCATTAGGATTTTAGACAGACCCCACTAAGCATGCCATGAATTGGCTGGGGTAATTGCGAGATGAATGGCGAAATGTGCACGTGGCAGGGGGCAATTCCATCCATCGGCGATATAGTTTGGTGATGATGACCTGTTAGTTCGGCTGTGTATTGTTTCCTGTGCGATTATATCCCTCCTCTTTGTGGTTCGTGTGCGGTTCGCAAAATTCCGTATTGCTGACCGGCCGTCCCCAAATCACATCCCGAGGACCCTGTTGCTAGTTGCCTTCCGCAGGAGTCCACACTTTCGTGACGTTATGCTGTCGGGCAGAAGTCTGCTGCGGAGCTCGCCTCATTGCAGGGGCTTCTGCGCAAAGTTTGCGCAACGAGGGCGGGCATCATAGTGCCACACAGGCTAAAATTATGACATACGGGACACCATATGGTCTTGTTGACTCTAGTGTTAACATGCGCACTATCAAGGGCGGTCCCATCTTTGTGCTCAGTTTCTGTTGTAAACTCCTCATCATTTGTGAAGCTGTCTTGCCATTTTGGTACAGGACTGATTAATCAATCTACTAATGACATTTATGGGAAACTATTTTTATATATTGTCGCTGTATTTGTTGCCTGCTAACCTGATAAAATCTGAAACATTTTGCCTGATTAATTTGAAGACAATAAACACCCTTATAGCTACAGTATATGGTTTATGTGTGTTTTTCCAAGTCTTCTCCAGATTATAAATTATAATTTACATATTAAAGTAGCCTTTAGAACATATATTTTCTGCTTTATTCAGTGATATAAATGACAAAAACGAGTTTGTAGTATATAAATAAATCATAAAATTGTCATTTGGATAATATAGGGAATAATATTATAGAATACAAATTAAAAGTAAGAGGTAATAATACTACTAATAGTACTGCTTCCTGCTTAGCTAATCAGTAGGTATACTATAATACTTACATACTACTCTACTCACACTACTCTACTGATCTTACTAAAAGACTAATAATATCTAATAATATAACCTGCAATTTAGCCAAAGACAAGACAGAAGAACACTTACATTTGTGTTTCCCCTGATCCTAATGTTTATTTGGTGAAATTCAAGGTAATTCTCTGTGTCTGTGACCAATATTTACCGATCTTTGATGACTGATGATCCGAAAAATATAAAAATTGTTAAGAGTTAACTATTAAAAAGAATAGCTGGACATATTCAGATTCATACTTTGCTTTAATAAAACTGTTAATGTAAAAATATTGTTAACGTAAAAAAAAAACTTTGAGGAGTTTCCTGATTTTTTTCCATTCCTTTTTTTTCCACATTGCTATGTAGCAAACAATCACTGCCCATTATTTTGAGTAACATTTGTTAGCTAACAAGCAGGACAATTGCATAGCTCTTTTCCATAACAAAACAATGCATTGTTTGATGTTGTGATTCTTAACTGGTGGGTTGCACCCCGAAAATGGGTTTCATGTCTGTTCTGATGGAGCAGGGGGAAAAAAATAATGCTAAATTCAAATAATAAAATGGCATTATTTACATATTGTGTAGGATAGCAAATTAAACTGATCACGTTTTACAAATAAGGAGAAAACAATACCCATTTTTTTTCATCAGTGATGTCACACAATGCCATACATCTAATCAAACTCCACTGTATTTTGATGAAAATCCGGTTTCACTTTATTTTGATGGTCCCTTAAACACATTCTGTTGACTATAAATAACATTGCACCTACATGTCTACTGACTGTCATTAAAGTATTAGTAAAGTATTAGTAGACTGGTAGAGTTAGAATAAGTTGACATGTACTTGAAAAAGTTACTTATAGTCAGTATCATGTCTGGTGGAGACCTCACGCAATAAGGTTACAGGACATTAGCAGCACAGTGCCTACTAATACTGATACTTTGGTACATATGAGTTAGTAACATGTATGTGCAGGCATTTATTTATTCTCACACATAATATCAAACAGGACCATCATATCAATGTCCCGGAATTCATCTGGTAAATAGAAACTCTTTATGACCAAACAATGCCCTCTGCTAAATTTTTGCCTAGCACGTTCGGTTCAAAACGATCCAAAATGTATTTCGACAATTCACTGCAGTCTGTGTCGTCGAAAATGAACACCACACTTTTATACCTTCTCACGACAAATTATGCTTAACAGGGCAGATACTACTACTGAGGGGCACTTATTTTCACGGATAGCTTTCCCTGCATACCTAGGCCTGATCACGAAACCATAGTGGCAGTCAGCGTGGCGAACTCCCGTCCGGAGACGCCGACAGCCCTGCAGTAGTTCACTCTACCCGAATTAAACTCACCTGCCGTATGCTTTCCTAATACCGTGCTCAGACCTTGTTAGCTTTGTTCGATGTGTTTTTGATAGTTTTGGAAGCAAAGTCTCTCTGCCGGCTGCGGCTCGCATGACCTGAACGTTCTCCACGCGGCTGCCATAGTGCAGGTTTCATAAAATCCCTCCTACAATTTTGAATCACATGACCTACATTTAGCTCTATATGTAATGCTTTGTGCTGATGTTACGGTAGACGCCTTGCGCGGTTAGCGCACCTAGTACAACATTGCACTCGGTGGTGGTTGAAAAGTCTCCAAAGACTTGTAGAATGGCTGACTATTTGCTTCACCTAGGGTTGTGTGTTTCTCACTATTCCCCCTACACCTTGAGTGTAGGTGGTTGTGTTAACACCGATGCGTCTTGGTTAGGGTGGTTCGTGGGGTAAAGTATGGGGGGTTAGGTTCAAACTTGGCTAGGAGCATAAGCCTGTTAGGACCACCACGCCATGATATCTTGGGCCTCCAAACGGGAAGTAAACTATACACCAAATAATAAAACTCAAACCCGCAGCCCATGTAAAAGAAAGAATACGATCTACCTACTGCAGCGCGGGCAGGGTGCACGGTAAAAGTTCGGGTTCTACTGAGGAACAAAAAGTGTGAATCCGTGCTTAGAAAACATTAGCAGGAAGATCGGAGTTAGATTTATGGCAAGGTTCAATAAAAAAAGCATAAAAAAAAAAATACAGTATTCATTTGGCTCATAGCCATAGCACATTTCGTTTCAAGAAATAACGAATTTCTGTCAATCTCTAATGAATTGTTTTGCTGCCTTCGTCCCCCTGAAATAAAGTAGGGGAGAATATTCACTTTGCGGGCCATTGTTGAAATAAGCTTGGGCCTACCAAGTCCCTACTGCAGTCTTCGATTTTACGCTAAAGATACCACTTCATAACCCACACATTAGCATCGTTGCATGTCAAGTGCCGTTCGTTAGGTAACCCACATATACTCACGACTAACATCTTGACTACATATCTTTTCCTACTATCAAACACATGCATATGCCAAATTTTCCTTAGAACACATTCCCTGAATAAATAGTACAAATACCAAAGCACATAAGCATAAATGTCACATGATAATTGTAATTCTCACACATAAGTCTGTTGGTGTCCCAGGAGCATTGTGCACCCTGAGAACACCAGTCGAATTTGTGTATTTGCTTTAGTGGGACGCTGCGGATTCATCCACCCACACACTTCGCCTAGAGTTCTCCCCACTCTACTCGTGTGTTGAAGAGAAAAAGAAACAAAAAAAGTGCAACATTGCTTCTCTGCCACCATCTTCTGTTTGGCCTGTTTACACTGATCTCCTCGCAGCTGGACTTCCTGTAACATTCTTATTCTTCCTCTCCGTTGTCTCTGCTCTTTCCCTTTTATCCTTGTTCCTGGTCGTCGGCGAATGTAGAATCGATCATCAACTAGCGTCAGGAGAAGGTTGTTGCAGGGGGATAAACTTTTCATGTGCCATTCGTGTCTGAACCTCGTTTTCTTACACATACACAGCAAGCCCTCAAATGGGGCCCTATTGTCAAACCTCGGCATGGATCTGCCTCAGACTGCATCATTAACAATGCGGCAGTGTTGGCCCCCCCCCCCCATCACCGCCCGTATGCGCGGAAGAGAAGGGCGATGCACTGAGGGACCTACTCTCGGAGGAGTGAATGGAAAACGAGAGAGATAATCTTCCCTCCTGCCTCCCGCCGGCTCCGTGCTCCTTCCATCGGCGTCGTCGCATCCCCATAAGGCCTCAACTGACAGTGTTAGGCGCAGGCCAGCCCGATGAGTCTTGGAAAGGCCACCGCTCCGCCTCTCGGTCCGCCGAAGGCCGGCTAAGGCGGCCTGCTCGGTGGCGTGTGCGCCAAGAAAGGAGCAAACAGGCGAAGCCCCTCGGCCCCGTACTACTGTACACATTCGGTCCCGCTCGAACTCAACCGTCAGGGTACATGTTGTTGTCGTGCACGGAGCAAGGACGGGTATAAGCACGCGTCAGGGCCGCCGGGCGCGACGCGAGGCTGCGCGCGGGGCGGCTGAACCCTGATGCCGGCCGCAGCGTCACGGGGGCGGGTCACGCCTGGGCAGAAGTGGGCGGGAGTAGACTCAGGCGGGGTCCGCGAGGGGGGGGGTGCACCGGGCTGTCCAAGGAGGGGGGGGTGCAAGGAGCGATGCATGGGGTTGGTGTGCGGGTGTTCGGTGCCCACAGATAGAGGGGGAAAGCGGAGGCGAAGGGGGGTGGGGGGGGGGGGGTGATGTCTAGCCAGCGAGTCCACTAAAGAAACACACACACATCGCTGGTGTCCGCCGGGAGCTCCGAGATCTCGGTGGAACTGAGGAATATTGCACCAAGCCTCCTGTGTCCACAAGCTCCTATTGAATTACAGATCATGTACATGAGGCGTATTTTTTGGTTTTCTGGTACAGGTAACGATGCATTATGCATGTGTGACTAGTAAGGAAGACATAAAGAGGTTAGTGTGTGATTATTGTCTACGAACGAGGCATTGCATTCAAAGAGGCTATGTGGTTGGGGTGTAGTAATGTATCTTTAGTTAACTGACTGCAGGGGTGGGCCGGCATCGTTTCACATGGTGAAAGAAAATATCTCGTATCTTTCAAGACAAGCACAAACAAGTTCATTATAATTGGACAAATTGTTATTTCTGAAAGCAATGTGTGCATGAGCCATTAAAGATGGTAATTATGTTTTTAGGTTTTTTTATTGACCTTTCCCATACATCAAACCGATCTTCCTGTGCTAATGTGCTTCTACAAGCCTGATCACAATTTTTTGAATATCATTACGGAAATAAAAAATAAATTACATGTTAGCACATCGACGATGAGTCGTAGACGGCGCGCGCAGGGACCTGTAGCCTGGCAACGAGCTGAAGCCGCTAAGTTGCACGCGCGTGTGCGAATCCTCTGGCCATCAGGCCTGCCTATGTCGCGACTATACTAGTCTATAGCTGTCTCTGCAAGTAGCAAATCCGAATAGCCGGAACCACATTCCATGATCACCAGCACACATGTGTACCTGAGGACTTGGCGATACGCACCTACTGAAGAGAGTGGTGCACGTCCTGTGTCGTGGGCGCTCCGCTAGCACTCGGGCGTGCAGCACAACACCCCTGTTCCGGTAGTGGACAGGGACACCGAGCAGGTTACGTAACACAGAAAAGCCAGACATAGAGAGCTAGTGATGGTATTCAAAATGTCTGATTTTATGAATCTGCACTATGGCAAAGGTGGCGAACCGTCCTGGCGCCGACCCGCAAGTTGGCTTCAACCCTAATCAAACCACCTGAAACCAGCATCAGGTCTGAACGTTTATTATAGCCCAAGGCAGGTAAGTTTTAATTAGGGTTTAGAGTGACTCTGCCGCTGCGCTTCTCCAGCCGACGTTCGCCACCAGCTGCACTATGGTGTTTGTGATCATATCATAGTATTCAAGGAAAAAGAACATTGTAAAATAGGAGTCGCTCTAAATAATTAATAGTCTGCCCTGTAATCATAATTTGTGTGAGAAGGTATAAAAGTTGTTGGTGTTTCATTTTAGACAGAAACTGCAGTGAATTGTATGTAAATACATTTTTGAAGTTTTGACTAAAGTGTAGGCAAAAATTTAGGCAGAGGCATGTTTTTTTCTAAAGAGTTTATATTACAGATGAATTTTCGGTAACACTTTATATTGATGGTCCCTTTTGAATATTCTGTTGATAATAAATAATGTTGCACCTACATGTCTACTAAATCTCATCAGAGTATTAGTAGACTATCTGCTTAATACCTTCTACGCCTTATTGGTGATTGGTCTCCCAACATACAATTCTACTGACTAGATGTCTTTGCAAGTGATGTCACTTATGTAAGACCCTAACGGTCTACTAATCCTCTACTAGATCCCTAATGAGAATTGTAGACAAGTAAGATAACATGATTTTATATAACAGAATGTGTTAAGGGGACCACAAATAAGTGAAACCGATTGGTCTCAACTACGTGGAGGTTTGATTGAGTGTATGGCATTGTGGTGCCATCACGATGAAGCAAAAATGGGTGTACGTGTTTCTCCTTGATTTGTAACAACGTGATCATTTTAATTTGCTATCTAAACACAATATGTAAATATACCATTGGTTATTGATTTGAAAATTTAGACATTAATTTTTCCCCCATGCTAACGTAAAGAAAATCGTAACAGGGACATTGAAACCCATTTTCGGGGTGGGCAACCCCCAGTTTAAACGCCACATCATAAAAAATGCATTGTTTTGTTATGGCAAGAGCTATGCAATTGTCCAATGCAGTGTTAGCTAACAATGGTTACGGCAAAATATGTGCTGATTGTTGCGTTACATAGCATGTTGAAAAAAAAGGAAGTGAAAAAAATCAGGGAGAACTCCGCAAAGTTTTTTTTTTACGTGGTACAAATTTTAGCATTACAGTGTTGTAAAGCAACTTAGGAATCTTGAAGAGGTCCAGCTATTCTATTTTATAAGTTAACTCTAACTATCCGTGAATTTCTGGATCATCATCATCAAAGCTCGGTAAATAATTGGTCGCAGACACAGACAATTTACTTTATATTTCCCAACTAAAATTGTATTACGGGAACACAATGTCAGTTTTCTTTCTTTCTTTTTTTTGGCTATTGACAGTTATATTTTTTCTTAATGAGTATTATTTATATGTAGTAGTAGTATTAGTAGTTCGTAGGTATTAATATTATAGTATTACTAACTATTAGTAGCATACTTTATAGTATTATTACCTCTACTTTTTTAGATTTTTATCTTAAATATTATTCCCTATATTATCCTAAATGCAATTTTATGAGTTAATTGTATCTACTACAAACATCGTATTTTGTCATTTATATTCACAATGAAAAGTGCAGAAATATGTTTCTAAAGGCTAACTTTAATATTTGAAAATTATAATTTATAATCTGGAGAGACATTGGAAAACCACATAAACCCTAATTGTCGCTTCGTGTGTTTATTGGTCTTCACATTTCAGCATCAAATTTTCAGGATTTTATATCAGCTAGGCTAAGTCGACGGCCTTTGTCCATTGTAAGTGATTTGCTGCCTTCATAAGTATAGCTGAAATAAAAAGTTAGTTTGGTCCCATTAAATGGGTCAGTTAGTATGTTTACTAAATCAGGAAAGGGTGGATGCGGGGCCTGTCCCAAAATGCACACTTCCTGGGGAATGGACTCAATGGCCACCTTGTCGGCCCCCATTTCCACTGCGTCCCACAAGACATATGTGTCCCCATTCATCATTTATAGCTTTCAGAAGGTTGCTCGCGAGCACCCCCTTGTGGGCGCATGAAATTCCCCGTCGTTGCGCACACTTTTGCCGAGCCCGCACTGAGGTCCGAGCTCCGCAGCAGCCTTTCTGCCCGCATCAATAACTTCACGAAAGTTGGTGGCCTCGGTAGAAGACAGCAAGGGTTTAGGGTTGATTGGGGACAGGCCTCACTGAATTTGCGAAACTCACAGCAACACAAAGGGGGCGGAAGGCTTTTATCCATGAACCATCACAGGCCCGAACGAACAGTCATAATCCAATCTATATCGCGATGGAGGCATTGTGCCCGTCTCCTCTTTCGTGACTTTCCCCATTTCATTCTCAATTACCCCCCACCAAACTTACTGCATGCTTTAGGGGTTCTGTTAAAACTCAATGGGCCTCAGTGGAGGCGAGAGAGATATGGAATCCCGTTGTAACTTTACCTGCTGGTCTTGCTGTTGGACAATGTTTCTTTAGAAAAAGTACAACATTTAGGTTTATTTGTACTAACTAAATTTTTTCTCAGTGCACAATTATTTTAAGAAGGAGACCTGCCTCCTCAGATGACACGCCCTTGCATAATATATCAGTAATAAATATAATTGTAATATTGATTTGTAATTTGGGCGGTTATTGTAGTCTGCAGGGCATCAATTTAGTGCAACGATGCTGCTTGACGAATGAGGCCAAGTAGAAATCCCAGTTTCCATAGCTCTACAGTAAGCAGGAACACCCATGTATTCCAGTCGTTCCTATGTTTTCTTGGCTTGTTTAAATGGGGATAATAAACCTCTGCCCGTCTATTGTGGGGACACAAGTAGCACATCATTTTCCATTCATTGGTGTCAGTGTCTGACAGCCGCAACTGTATAAATGCATTCACGGGACCAATGTCAGCAAAATCACAAATGAGACTTCAAGCACAGTTAAATTGAAAGTGCCGATTTCCTCAGTGGAATTTAGGCCAATGGACTCAAAAACTTTTCAGTAGTTCTTTAGGCTTGAATCCATCGAGGAACAGTGAAAGAACACCAGCACAGTGGCCGAGCACAGTTAGTATGGCTCATCGCACAAGGTTTACGGCACACTAAAACAACCCCCTCACCCAACATAATTTAGGTCTTTTCCGGATCCGCGTCCCCAGCCTGTGGAAACACGGCGATCAAATGTGTAATTTTAAAGATGCATGATTCGGGCAGACAGGTTTGAGCGTTGTTCCCCTTTGAGCAGGATCTTGGTGCGTTTTGGGAGGGTGTATTGCACTGCTGTGTCCTGACTGGCTGCTCATGAAGACAATTATAGTTCCCTCTGGGTGTGAATAAAGGATGCCGTGTCTCTAATGCTGCTGCCCGGCCTCTCCTCTCTTAGGGCTGTAGGGTTGCAAGAGTGAATAGAGTACTGAACATTGAAAGAGCATACTACTGCAAAAAAACAAAAACAAACAAAAAAACAGATGAAGGTGGATTGAAGGCAAGTGAAAAGACAAAACCTTTGAAAGACTATTCCAATACCATTTAGTTCGTAGAGAAGGACTCCGTGAGGCTTAACACAATCTCTCACGTAATGCTTAGAGAGGTTCTTTATGCTTTCAGATAGTTTAAATGGAAAAAAAAAAAAAAATGTCGAGCGCCAAATCTAGCGAAACAGAAAAAAATGCGGGCGGGCCACAATGAGCCGGCCCAGTCAAGGTGGTAAATACTTGATCATGAAAAATATCAGTCATAGATCCTACGTATGTTCATTTTTACTCATATTTGCCAGTATGCCTGTATAGGCAATAGAAAGCCCAAAAAAAGAAAAAAAACCAGAAGTCCAGCAATTGGGGCTATTAATTCACTAGAAAACAAAGGATTATTCGCGTTAAAGTGGAATAGTCATGATTTAATTGCTCAATCAAGTAAAGCTCAGGGAGAGGGGGTGAGAAGGGGGTGAGGAGGCCTAAAGCGGAAAATAACAACATTTGTATGCGTGTATTTATTTTTTTATTTAAAAAGGAGCAAAAATCGAGGTGAAGCACATGCAATAGAAATAAATGGGGAGCCAGTTTTTGAAAAGGTAGTTTATCATTTGTAAAAAAATCACTTACATTTAATTATTTTGTTAAAAGGGTGATTAAAATACATATTAAATTAGATACTACATGAATTGCATAAATTATTATTATTTTACAGTACTTTTAGGGTTTTAGAAGTTACATTGTCATGGCAATGAATAAGTAAAATGTATATCACTTTACATATCATTTTATTTAATTTTTACATCTTGTTTCTATGCTATTGAAACACTATTTTAACTTTTACAGGTATTACTGAGTATTTTAGCATTATTGTTTTTTTTCAAAGAGGGACAAGTGCAAATCTGAATCCTGATGTTAAGTAATTAGTACACCTTGCTGCAAGTCAATAATCCATATTTCTGCATTCTTGCTTGACCGTATGGCACAGTTATTCTGTTTTGTATAGGGTTATCGCAGTAGAGCACTATAAATGTATTTAGCATTTACATGTCTTATTCATAGGTGATACAAAGTATGTATAGAGGTGTCCCTGAAGGTATGAGCTATTATTCTTTATACATTACATTCAGGAAGAGCAATAAGCCTCTAAAGTACCCCTTGGAGGATTAGAAAAGGGTTTAGCAATTTTTGGATGCTGTTAAACAGCTGTGTCTGATGTGATGTGATGTGTATGAAGATGCTCCACTTTATTGTGTGTAATTAATTAAATGTCGAATCAAATCACCAGGGACTGGGGCGAGTTAGTTGTGCAGGCCCATGTTGGATATCATTAAGCTGTCACACCAAACTCCTCCACACTGAACCAGTCAGCATGCAGATGTCATGGGGTTTTGTTTCATGTTCTTGCTTTCATGTCTTTTATTTTTTTAGTTTGATTCATGCTGTCAGTGTCATGCTTCCCTTACCCTCATGTATCTCTGCCTTATGTATGTGTCATGTTCTGATTGGTAGCCTTAGTCATGTGTCTTGTTTCCCATTATTTTGTTCTTGTCATGTGACCCTCCTTGTCTGCTATAACTAGACATCATGTTCCCATTGTGCCTTGTCGTGTACTGAAGTTGTAACCCCGACTTTGGTGAGTCTGTGCTGTTTTTAGGTCAGTCAAGTCGATTCAAGTCATAGTGTTTGCTTGGTTTGGATATCACCTTATAAATAAACTAGCACTGGGTTCTCACTGGACGCTCGCCTTCATGGATGATCGTTGTACCCAAGATTTGCTCGCTTTTTGAGACAAGAGAATGAATAAGGGGATAATGTTGTTGGTTGTGAATATTTCCATCTATGGTTGCGCTTTTAATTAATTTTATATAGTTAATGTGGGATTAAAGTCACTGCCGCCGTCTGGGGGGGTCCAACTACTCAGGTCATTCAGAAGAATATACTCCACAAGATGTGTGCCATGTCTGTAAATTATGGAATTACTAATTGCATGACGTCTTCTCCCTGTACAATAGAGATACCTACCAGAATAGCAGTAAACTTATTGTATGAAGAATGGGAGTGTGCGGTTAGCCCATACTTTCTTGTTTTTTCTTTAGGTGTCTAAAGGACACGAGGTTGGGGTTCAACGCGTTTCCATTGTATGCTATTTGAGGCGTGACCCACAAAGACGTGCGACAAATTGGATTTGTAGTTTTTACTTTAGACATGTGCTAACAAACTCACACAAAACACACACACAATTGGGCCAGCCAGTTTTTTTCCCGCCCACCGCTACATAAGAACACACATTACAATGTTATTGCTTTTACCTGTATATGTCTGCAGATCTTTTTCCATTAAGGGGTAGTTTAGCCAAAAAACATTCAAAATGAATCTGTGTGTCATTTCCTATTACCCTCCATGTTGTACAAACACTGTATGACGTCCTTTATTCTGTTATAAGTGGGAATACACGCCTCCCACCACGACACACCCCCATTCACTCTCTCCACCAGAATGATGATATTGGAACCTAACCTGTTTATTTACCTCATTTTCCGCCACGTCGTTTTTATTGACCAGTGACCACAAAACAAACAGACATAAATAAATAAAAAAAATTCTCAAAACACATCAGTTATGTTTCAAGTCATACTTTCATACTGGTTTGGGACGGCATGAGTGTGAGCAAATGATGACCTTTGTTTTTTTTGGTGTTTTTTACAAAAACAAACACCAACAAAACAAAAAACCCTATTTAAACCTGTTATTACTTTGTTCCATAAACTGGACAAAAACATCATTATTCTTGAGCTCTTAATGTTTTGAGTTGTTAGCCTCTATATACATTTGCAATTATATTTTGCATTTTAAAGACATAGGCCTATTTGTTTACCAGTTTTACTTTGATATGTTTAAAATTAAGTGATTGTGGGTTTGGGTTATAGTGGTGAAAAGGGATGGCACAATGGCATTGAATGAATGCATACAATTAAAATGTTTCAACTGTTGCAACACAACTCACCCAGGTAGTGAAGGTGGGTTAACACAAGTACTCGTACTTAATTCGTAGCAGATGAACATGCCAAAGTTTTAGATAAATTGACTGAAACAACATACAGAACTACCACATTTTTGCTATAGGGCGTGATTGCATATTAATATGCCTTTCGTTTCCGTTCATTTCTGCCATATGTACATTAACTGACATTCTTCACTGATAAGCTACCACTAAATATTGGAGAAACTTAATTGGCTGTAAAGTTGCTTTGCTTTCCATTTTGTGAAAAGCGCTGTACAAATAAACTTAAATTGAATTGAATTGAATAAATAGCCCACGTTAAGCACAAATTGTTACAGCCATCCCCGGTCTCCCCTACAGGGGCATCCCACTATCTCACCTACAGAGAGTGAAGAGAGAGTGTGTGATAAATTTGTGATCGGAAGGGAGGTCAGAACAGTTAAGCCGCTGTACCTGTTCTACATCAGAGCAAAAAGAGCGTCTTTCCTGGGGCGAAGTACACTCCCACCCTTTTGGGTTTCGCCGTTCGTTCTGTGTATTGGAGGCTCCAGGGCTGCTGGGGAGGAGCGAGGCTCGTCTTTATCAGTAAGACAGCGCCGCTGCTCGAGCTCTACACTGACCGTCTGCCGCGCGCAATCACCGCTTGATCGGAACCCGCGCGGAGTCTCTCCGTTATCTCGCCGTGCTCCACTGCAGCAGAAGGGCAAGAGGAACTCCTGAGAGGATCACTCATCTTCGCTGACCCTTCCTGGGAGAAAAACACGGACTTAACTGACACCTGTCCTGGGAGATACTTAGTCGAAGACCTTTGCGTGTAGCTCAGTGGAAGACAGAAGTTTTAGCCGTCTGTACCGTTGAACGTTTGTAATCTTGGAACTCGTGGCTGCTGTTCGGTGATGATGGGACCGTGGCTCGTCTCCATCGCCCTCTGCGTACACCTCGCTGTCCCGCATCTCGTCAAAGGTGAGTGGCAGAGCGCAGAATCTCTGTTTTTGTGAATGATGCTGTTTAACTTTCTATTCCAGCAGGACAGGGAGGCAAAATAAAAACGGTTATAATTCGGCACGCCACAGAATTACCCTAAAAGACTCGTTTACAACAAAATGTTTGTTGTGCGTCTCAACATGTCCTGAAATTAACCTCAGAACGCATGATTACTTTTCAGCAACTATATTTAAGCACAAGTCAGTTGCGGATATTTGAAATGCCATTTATTATAGCTCATGCTGTTTTTATTGGTCAAGAAGGTAGTAAGGGAGACATTATTTACACGCTATCCCACTGGCAGGCTGCTACGGCTTTTCTAAACATACTCCCACGATTTTTACATCTATGGCAAGCTATTTTAACATTTAAATGGACAAGTATCTGTTTTATTGTACTATTTCTTATTATTAATTTTCTAGTTATCCAGTAGTGACTAGTATCTACCTATTTCATGTTCACAAACTATTACTAGTACATATAGCCTGTTAACAGTGGCTAGTAATACTAGTCATTATGCTTATTTATTAGTCTACATATTTTTATTATTAGTAGTAGTATTATTGTTATTATT
>JADLZN010006067.1:0-27659 GCA_018155175.1 Sinocyclocheilus anophthalmus
CGTCAGCCCCGTAACAGTATGTCACGCAGTCACCACACTAAAGAAACATTTGTATAGACTTTCCATGAGATCAAGCAGCAAGAGCTTCTCTCAGCAGACGGCATATGCACTGATATCAGCCTCTTGGATATGTGTGAATAGTTATCAGAGTGTGAAAAGAACCTATTCATGCTCTGTTGTTGGCCATTTTCCACTGGAAACCACAAACGCTAATATTTATTCCAACTTAAGTCTTAAAGCTTCCTTAAAGCTTAACCCGCACGGATGAAATGCTTATTTGACGAAAGGTCATCTATTAGATTATATTCTTCCTTTTCCCCCATAATGCACTATTTCTTTATATAATAATATGTGGTGAATGTATGTGTGCTCCTGTCCCTGAGTCTGTCATTTGGAGCATGGGGACAGGAGGTGGATAATGAGAACATAAGGGTGAGAGGAGCTGACAGGGACATCATCCTCCCACTACGACCGACAGAACACAGGTCACAGAACAGTCACTAAACCTGCGCTCACCCACCTGCTGGACTTCACATTAAAAATCTCCCTGCCATGGACCAGGTTCACTCTGACTTTCTACAAAAACTGAGAAAATGCAATAGGTGGTACTGACCGGTGCCTCATTTCCAGAATCACAGGATAATTACTTCACTTTGCGTTTAATGATTCAGGAAGATGACTCTCACTCTAATTCACATTTTAAAATGCAACTAACACTCTTTAGCATAGCAAAACAATAAAAAAAAAAGAGGAGAAAAAAAACTTTACAGATCTATTGTTTTTGACATCTATAACGATTCTCACAAGTGCATTTTTACAGCTGGAACAATGCAGTAAAATTATTTTAATTAGTTTCCTGGGCGGAATATTCAGAGGTGCCGAAACATCGCTACTGAATCTACATGGCAAAGCAAAGCAGACAATGCAACCAGTAGTCTCATTACAGAAATAATCGGTTGTATTTAGGGAATCAAACACATACAGCACAAGTGAAATCTGACTCCCAAAAGATTGCACTGATTCAGTTCAGCGCAACCGGTTTAGTGCGATTCCCAAACATGACTCTTTCAGTATGAGTCAGTTCGTTTTAGTGAATTAAACAGCGCAACAAGTATAGCCCAATTCCCAAACAAATAACACCACTAATTTATTTGTTTTTAGTGAATTAGATCAGATAATCAGATAACAGTTAATTGACATTGTTTTCCTTAAGAAATATTGACATGTACTGTATTTAATATATCTCCAAAATAATTGACTTAAATCAAGAGCTTGTGATTTGGAATCGAATTGATTCATGAAATCTGTGTAAGTCCCCGATTTCCAAATGAATGACTCCACATATGGTATTTTTTAGTGAATAAAATACAAAAAACACAACCGGTGAAGTGTGATTCCCAAACAAAATATTCTTATGAGCTGGTTCTTTTTAGTAAATCAAAAACATACAGTTGCAACAATTTGGGCCCGTTCAAAAACAAAGGCATTTATGTTTTTGTTTTTTAAAATTTTGGTATGTGTTTTTTCATTTAAGCCAGTCTGTGTCGCTGATGCCAAACCAGTTAAGGACCGCTGATTTAGGTTTGTCCAATTTGCAAGGAAGGCTGCATATGCTCCATTCATTATAAATATTATAATTCAATCATAAGTGTCGTACTATGGGAAATCATCTATCCATTTAAAAGGTTCAACTATTTACACTCCCATAGTGAGCCGCTCTACAGATACACTTCAGAAGATTACGATTTAAGCAAGAACGCTCAGTGCAACAGATACACAAACTGTTCTCCCCAAAACACCTGTGCTATTCAGCCACTGCGTCCCACCAATCAGATCCCTGGGTAATAGCATCCATCAGGCCCGACTCCATTTACCACGAGAGGCACAAAAATGCATCAATTTGTTTGCTTTTTTAATGTCTTTTGTAGCACGCAATCAGACACCTGTCAAAAACACCTGCTGCCTATTTGTTGGGCTACAAATGGAAAGGTGGCCCCTTTGTCTTGCCTAAGAGTTTATAATCAACGCTGTGTTTCCACACTGCAACCAGCATTTTTCAATTTCCCCGTCTCCTTTTCTTAATAAAATCACAACAATCAATCAGCTGTGGATGGGGGGAATGAATGATGAAGCAAACATCTCGGCTAACCAAGCTTTCATTTGTCTAGCATCAGAGGAAATGTGCACCGCGAGGAGCGCTAATAATTACTTTTATTCAACTTTTGGAGGGGCAAGGTCCCTTTCTGGCTGGCTTTCCATTTGAGACCCAATATTTACAATATGTCAGATAATTTCTCACCTGGTGGTCCCGGGGCCCATTCTTCGTACGTCGCTTATTACATCCGAGATGAAATGCCACATCCAAGAAGATATCACGCTAATCAGGATCTGGCTAATCCGGTTCTTCGAACGCACCTGTTGTTGACGATTAGTATGGCTGGATTGAGTTATCTGAGATAATTGCGCGTTCATGGGTTGGTTTAAAAGGGGCTATGTATCGATACTCGAAACCACGATCAGCAATGCAGCGATTGGCTGGCAGCAAGACAGCAACGTAATGACATCATATAATAAAAAAAAACACCTGACGAAAAACTTGACAAATTAAGGACCTTTATAAGGAAACAGCCAAGCAAACAAAACAACATAAATGTTATAATAGATAAATGAAAAGTGCACTGTTTATATTTTATTTTAATTCTTTACATGATTCCAAATTATTTATATTCACGATTTCAAAAATTTGTACAGGCTTTACATTTTTATTAATTAGCAATTCATTTAATTTTATATTTGAACAGATTTGTTACGTGACAGCATTAATTAAAGTTTCTTAAGGGTCAAGATCATGTTATCTGCATCTCCTGCGCTCCATCAAGCCACTCCCATAATAGCTGTCACCACTCAAATTAATGCACGACTCTACAATATCTGTATAGCATGTGTGTAAGACTCTAATACAATTATGAAGTAATTATTTTATGACGAATAAATCTCTCAGTCAGTAAAACCGGCTGCGTCTATAGTATTAAAGGCTACACAACATTATATTATCTTTAAATACATTTTTTAAAGATGATTATTTTATAATGATGGTCCGGATTAAGTAGGGTACTCTGTAATAACGTTGCGGTGGTTAGGCGGACAGATTTTAATATCAATTCTGCTTAAAAGATGCAATCTAATCCTGTTACATTGAAATAGTACGGACCTGTTGCTATCAACAGCAGTCCAGGATAAGCTTCGACGAACCAGGTCACAATTTTGAAAAGAAAGACACTTTGACAATATGCCAATGATAACAATAAAGAGAAAACGATCCAACCGCATGTCGGTGCACGTGATTAACCGCTCACGTGTGACGCGCTCTGTGAAGGACCATAAGTATATCGCTAAGTGCCATTCAAAAATAAATAAATAAAAATCACCAGGTGCCATTTACACAGAATGCGCTTTTGTGTTGACAAAGATGCAACGTGGGCAGTGGAATAGGAACAAAATGCAAGACTATGGTAGTTAAACTTCTTTTAACTTGAGCGCCACATTTTTAGAATGCCGTTTCATGCAAGAAACACGAGCGCAACAAACATGTTTACACACAAAAAAACAACAATGGAAAAGCAGCACAACCGAATAAAAAACCTGTAAAGAACTACTAATATATATGTCTGATATTTCATGTTTGCATCACGGTGACAGACTGAAAGCTGCTGTTCATTATTTTTACAGAACATTTAGGCCTATAGTTAATAATAGCCTACTTGTGTTATACCTTCAGTCGTTTTGAATTTGAATTACCTTGACTTTTGATAACTTTTTTAAGCATTTTCCTTAAATTATTTCTGAACATGTAATATAATTGTACAAGATGTAGTTGTAGATCATGCCTTTTTTCTGTAAAGATATTTAAAACGTAATTTGTTGACAACTCCATTTTGTGCACTTGGAATAACATTTTCTTTAACTAGAGGGTTAATAAAGAAAAAGTTACTTGAATCATATTAAAAATAGCAAAAAAAATCGAGAATCGGTCAAACGTTCTGAAAAAAATCGAATTTAATTTTTAATTTTTTTTCCGTATCAACCAGCCCTAATCACAATATGTATCAACTTTTTTTTTTAATAAAGTTGTTACAATAGTACAATTTTGGATACAAGTTAAATTTGACAGTCCTACTTTAGAGAGTTTGTCAAAGTTGACTGTAATTATATTGACATCTCAGACACTTTTTCATTCGTTGTGCATTCAGATAATTTACTTGTGTGCTACAATAATGTAAAGTCTTAAATTATTTTCATTTGGGAGCTTTTCTCAGCAAATTATGATGTGTGATTGTTTGTGATTCATTTGATTATTTAATCAGCATAACAGTAAAAATGTATGACATTTTAAACAATGCTCATCTCTAATTAATACCCTGGCAAGACGAGCATTTTGAACAGGAAGTGCGTTTTACAGCAACATTACTGTACCATTGAATGCTCATTATACATGTCGTCATAGACACAGTCATAGACATCCCTGTAGAACTTGAACAGTTGAATAGTATCACCCTACAGATATATTAATCAATCTTTTAAGATAAATAAATCAATAATAAATCAAAACCAATAAATCAATCTTTTGACCCTCCATGATTTCTGTAGGAATTCTCATGCATTCACTAACTTCACCTGAGCGCCAAGTCATGATTTCAGACCAGACATATTCTACTGTATGCCAAACAGCAATGGATACAAGTGTTTAAACTAGAACACCAGATATATAACTAGATGACAATGTAAATATGGACATCTGAGTGATTCAAGCAACAACAACAATTTTTTTTCCAAATCATGGTCCATGCACTTGAGTAAATTATAAATGGTTATACTTTACCATTTTTTAAATAATTTTTCTTTTGAAAGACGCCTCTTCTGCTCACTAAGTCTGCATTTGTATGATCAAATTACACAGTAAAAATAGCAATATAGTGAAATATTATTACAATTTAAAATAACTGTTTTCTATTATAATACATTTTAAAAAGCAATTTATTCCTGTGATACAAAGCTGAAATTTCAGCATCATTACTCCAGTCTTCAGTGTCACATGATCTTCAGAAATCATTCTAATTTGCTGTTTGCTGCTCAAAATATATTGGTGTTCATATTATTATATTATATGGCATATATATAGAGTATATTATTTATATTAGTATTATACATTTATATGATCTTATAATTTAAGGAAGCCAAGCAAAGGGTTTTCTGTATTATTTGATTAATTAGAACTACCCAAATTCTAAATAAATGGTGTATGAACAATAGGTAACCTAGTATGAAACAGCTGAATTGTTTCAACATGATAATAATCAGAAACACAGCAACCGCAGCGTATTAGAATGATTTCTGAAGATCAGGTGACACTGAAGACTGGAGTATTGATGTTGAAAAATAATAGCAATAATTACATGTTAAAATAGAAGACAGTTATTAAAATTTTATAAAATTTACAATATTACAGTTTTTACTTTTATATATACATACATACAGGTGTATCTCAATAATTTAGAATGTCGTGGAAAAGTTAATTTCTTTCAGTAATTCAACTCAAATTGTGAAAACCCGTGTATTAAATAAATAAATGCTCACAGACTGAAGTAGTTTAAGTCTTTGTTTTTTTTTAATTGTGATGATTTTGGCTCACATTAACAAAAAAACCCAACCAATTCACTATCTCAACAAATTAGAATATGGTGATGTGCCAATCAGCTAATCAACTCAAAACAACTGCAAAGGTTTCCCGAGCCTTCAAAATTGTCTCTCAGTTTAATTCACTAGGCTACACAATCATAGGGAAGACAGTTGTCCAGAAGACAATCATTGACACCCTTCACACGGAGGGTAAGCCACAAACATTCATTGCAAAAGAAGCTGGCTGTTCACAGAGTGCATGTTAACAGAAAGTTGAGTGGAAAAAAGTGTGGAAGAAAAAGATGCACAACAAACCGAGAGAACCACAGCCTTATGAGTATTGTCAAGGCAAAAATCGATTCAAGATTTTGAGTGAACTTCACAAGGAATCGACTGAGGCTGGGGTCAAGGCATCAAGGGCCACCACACACAGACGTGTCAAGGAAATTTGGCTACAGTTGTCGTATTCCACTCCTGTTAAGCCACTCCTGAACCACAGACAAACGTCAGAGGCGTCTTACCTGGGCTAAGGAGAAGAAGAACTTGACTGTTGCCCAGTGGTCCAAAGTCCTCTATTCAGATTATAGCAAGTTTTGTATTTCATTTGGAAGACAAGGTCATAGAGTCTGGAGGAAGGGTGGAGAAGAACATTGCCCAAGTTGCTTGAAGTCCAGAGTTAATTTTCCACAGTCTGTGATGATTTGGGCTGCATGTCATCTGCTGGTGCTGGTCTTTGTGTTTTTTGAAAACCAATGTCACTGCACCCATTTACCAAGAAATTTTGGAGTACTTTATGCTTCCTTCTGCTGACCAGTTTTTTTGAAGATGCTGATTTCATTTTCTAGCCGGATTTGGCACCTGCCCACACTGCCAAAAGCACAAAAGTTGGTTAAATAACCATGGTGTTGGTGTGCTTGACTGGCCAGCAAACTCACCAGACCTGAAACCCATAGAGAATCTATGGGGTATTGTCAAGAGGAAAAATGAGAAACAAGAGACCAAAAAAAAAAAGGAGAGCTGAAGGCCACTGTCAAAGAAACACCCACCTCCACACCACCTCAGCAGTGCCACAAACAGATCACCTCCATGCCACGCCGAATTGAGGCAGTAATTAAAGCCAATGGAGGCCCTACCAAGTATTGAGTACATGTACAGTACATGAACATACTTTTCAGAAGGCCAAAAATTCACTAAAAATTTTTTTTTTTTTTTATTGGTCTTAAGAAGTATTCTAATTTTTTGAGATACTGAATTGGTGGGTTTTTGTTAAATGTGAGCCAAAATCATCACCATTAAAATAACCAAACACTTAAACTACTTCAGTCTGTCTGCACTGAATTTATTTAATACACAATTTCACAATTTGAGTTGAATTACTGAAAAAAATTAACTTTTCCACGACATTCTAATTTATTTGAGATGACCTGTGTGTGTATTAGACATCTATATATATCTATATATAGATATATACAGTGGTGTGAAAAAGTGTTGCCCCCTTCCTGATTTCTTATTTTTTACACATTTTAATGTTTCAGATCATCAAACAAATTTAAAGATTAGTAAAAGATAACACAAGTGAACAAAAAAATGCAGTTTTTAAATGAAGGTTTTTAAAACAAAATCCAAAACTACATGACCCCAACTACAAGTGTTTGCCCCCTAAACCTAATAAATGGTTGGACCACCCTTAGCAGCAACAACCGCAATCAAGCGTTTGCAATAACTTGCAATGAGTCTTTTACAGCGCTGTGGAGGAATTTTGGCCCACTCATCTATGCAGAATTGTTGTAATTCATCCACATTTGAGGGTTTTGCGAGCATGAACCGCCTTTTTAGGTAGGACACAGCAATCACAGGATTCAGTCAGGGACTTTGACTAGGCCCCGCCAAGTCGTCATTGTGAGTTCTTCCGCCATCAGGAGTGACTTGCTGGTGTGTTTTGGATCAACAAAAAAACCAATTTTTGTCCTGCGGCAGAACCCCATGTTCGCTTGAGCTTGAGGTCACAAGCTGATGGCTGGACATTCTCCTTCAGGTTTTTTGGTAAACAGCAGAATTCATGATCCCATTTATCACAGCAAGTCTTCCAGGACCTAAAGCAGCAAAACAGCCCCAGACCATCAAACTACCACCACCATATTTTACTGTTGGTATGATGTTCCTTTTCTGAAATGCAGTGTTACTTTTAAGCCAGACGTAATGGGACACACACCTTACAAAAATTCCACTTTTGTCTCGTCAGTCCACAGAGTATATTCCCAAAAGTCTTGGGGATCATCAAGATGTTTTCTGGCAAAACTGAGACGAGCCTTTATGTTCTTTTTGCTCAGCAGCGGTTTTCGGCTTGGAACTCTGCCATGCAGACCATTTTTGACCAGTCTCTTTCTTATGGTGGAGTCAAGAACACTGACCTTAACTGAGGCAAGTGAGGCTTGCAGTTCTTTTAGATGTTGTTCTGGGTTCTTTTATGACCTCTTGGGTGAGTCGTCGCTGTGCTCTTGGGGTAATTTGGTCGGCCGGCCACTCCTGGGAAAGTTCTCCACTGTTCCATGTTTTTGCCATTTTTGAATAATGGCTCTCACTGTGGTTCGATGGAGTCCCAAAGCTTTAGAAATAGCTTTATAACCTTTTCCAGACTGTTAGATCTCAATTACGTTCTTTCTCATTTGTTTCTGAATTTCTTTGGATCTCGGCATGATGTCTAGATTTTGAGGATCTTTTGGTCTACTTCACTTTGTCAGGAAGGTCCTATTTAAGAGATTTCTTGATTGCGAACCGGTGTGGCAGTAATCAGGCCTGGGTGTGGCTAGAGAAATTGAACTTGGTGTGATAAACCACAGTTTTAACAGGGGTGCAAACACTTCTTCACACAGGGCCATGTAGTTTGAGATTTTGTTTTCACTTAATAATAAAAACCTTAATTTAAAAAACTGCATGTTGTGTTTACTTGTATTATCTTTTACTAATATTTAAATTTGTCTGATGATCTGAAACATTAAAGTGTGACAAACATGCCAAAAAAATAAGAAATCAGGAAGGGGGGCCAACACTTTTTCACACCACTGTAATCTATATATATATAGAATATGAATATATATATATATATATCTCATATATTATATATATATATATATGCAGCCTGGTGAGAAAGAAGACTTTTCAAGAGAAAAAAAAAAGAAAAACATAAATTATTCCAAACATTGACTGGTAACATACTAAGTTAATACTCATATATGGAGTACAAAACTCATTCTATAAATACCCTTACCTGTGTTCTAAGTTTGATCATATCCGCTTCCACCTGTGAATTTGATTCATTTAAATCTTTAATGTCTTCATCCAGCTGTTTAACATCTGCGTCACAGTCTAAACCTGGAGTGAGAACAGACAAACACAATTTATAGCAGAAAAAGAATACATACCTGCACATAAAAACACTGTTTTGTTTTACTGCATGCTCACTAATTGTGCTTGCATAAACTCTCAGTTGGTTTTAATTATTTCCAAGCATTAAAAACCATGATATGTATAACTGGTATCATTACAGCCATGCAGAGTCTGTCATCAGCTGCATTTCTTAATTAAAGTGAAACATCTTGGTGACTGGTGACTGAGCTCTACAGTGTAATGTGAAACTGTAAACTTTTTTCTTTCTTTTACCATTGCTTGTTTGCTGTTTTATTGTGAGCATCTCCACTCCTGATAGTCTGGCTTTCTTCATTGCTGCCGTGGCACGTGGGCAACCAGAGAGACTGTAAAAATAAGAGAGCATGAGGTATGGATTATTAACACTTTTGATATTTAAAAAGAAGTATACCATATTTTTTATTCGCACGAACAATTTAATTTTGACAGTAAAGACGTTTATAATGTTATAAAAGATTGCTATTTCAAATAAATGCTGTTCTTCGAACTTTCTATTCATCAAAGAATCCTAACAAAAATGTAATTACAAAATATTAAGAAGCCCCCCCCCCCCCCCCCCCAAAAACTGTTATTTTAAATTGTAATAATATTTACAATATTACTGTTTGCTGTATTCAATCATGACAACTCTCGTAACATTTTAGCATGGTGATGGATATGACAATATTAATGCATTTGGTCTTGGCGGAACATATCTGCTACGCTGCTGCTGAATTACTGCTGCTGTTGGTTATTGCTGTAGTTGTAGATTATTTTTGCTGCTGCAAGCAAGTACAGGAACTTGCTACTGCCAATGCATATGGAGATACGGTGCCGTGAGTATTTAAGACACACTGCTGCTGCACAAATAGCACATAAAATAACCCGTAGCAGATCTATACAGGTGGAGATGGGGAAGGTGGAGGGTTTCAGAGAAAATATGAAAGTGCACTGCAGGAATCTCTAGTGAATGCTAGACAGCCATATAAATGCAAGGCAGTAAGATCATTGGCTGCATATGCAGCATGAACCAATAAGCTTGTGCCAAGTCGTTTAACTCTCTGAAAATCATCATTTACATTAACACCCCATCAGAATGCGCCATCTAGAGTTTCATGACTGAGCTATATATTTGTGATCTAATAAATGCAGCCTTGATGAGGATAAGAGATGTCTTTCAAAAACATTAAAAACTCTTACCGACCTCAAAACTTAAAAAAATATTCTTTGCAGAAGTTGATAACTGTTTTAATCACTATACAATATGTTGCGATTAATGCACCTGCTACAGCACTGACACAGCACCAGAGGGCGCTCTCACCTAAATATTGGCTAGTGCTGTTTAAAATAGCATACTATCATACTTCTCTTAGGTCTATCTGCAGTATGCATACTGTTCACTTGCACAGTATGCATGGAATACTCAAACAAAAATAGTATGGTACACATTATATGTTGTATACTATGTAGTATGCTAAATAAAAATAGTATGCACAGCAACACGGTATGCAAGAAACTCAGGATGACATTAAGAAAAAAAAACCCTGGAAAGAATTGATCAACAAGTTCAGGTAAGTAATTTTCTCGGTGGTATTCTGTTATTGGTTGAAAAGTACGGGAGCAGTACAAATGGACCGGATATAATAAAGTTATGATTTTTGTGACAATGAAAGGAAATACGAGTAATATTAATGAATAAGTGCCCATACCTTTACCACCACCCCCGATAATCCAGCCTTACCCGGCCACCGGATTGTTTGTTCTAATTTGACAACTAACATTCAAAATAATATGATTTTGTTGTGTTTACATTCTGTGGGTAAGGAACCCACACCCTCGCCCAGCCCCCACCGCACATCACTCCCCCCCCCCCCCCCCCCCCCCCCCCTTGTCCCCGCCCCCAGCCCCCCCCCCCCAACAACCCCTTCCCCCCCCCTGTCCACAAGCCTGGCGCGGATGGGACACGACATGCAATCCGTCTTCCAGCATCCATGTGAACTGGCGGAGCCATTGATATAGCTGTCCTTCTGTCGTTTGGCTGCTAGAGGGCAGCCTGACGCGCTGCGGTGTGACGCATATTTGCCCGTTATGTGACCTTGACCGTCACAACCAGGGACTGGACACCTGAAAACATAAACATAATCTGTACTGGGATCACTTTCATACAAAATACAAAACTAAAATATCACTGCTTAGCGCCACCTAGCAGAAGCTGGTTTATGGTACCGTCAATATATTTCAATATAACTTTTTGCCTTCTTATATTGTCTAGCAAATGGAACGTGTCACTTTTGTGTCCTAAAAGAGCATTTTACACCTGAATAGTGCATTTGACTACCTAAGTACTTCCTGAGGTTAACCTAATTGTAACCTAAGTTATAGTTTTATGTTAATACTTGTATTTTTAGTAACTAACATTAACAAAGATGTATAAATACTATAGAAAAAAAATATTACTCAATGTTAGTTAATGGTTAGATAATGCATTAACTAATGGAACTTTACTGTGAAGTGTTGCCTAATCTTATTGCCTACCTTACCTACCCTTATCTTTAACTTGATCTTTAAATTTATTTTTTAAATTCCATTTTCTGATATTAATTTTAAACATTTGTTTCTGTTGAACATTTGCTGTGAATGTAGTCTATTAAATGGAGTTGGTAAGCACTACATTAAATATTCACATCCAGGAATGGAAATAATTATGGTTTTGATGTCCTCATTAATAGCAGAGGGTGAATCGCAGATGAAGTTATTGCTGTTTGAAAGGCAGTGAAGTCGGTACCTGATCGGCGCCGGCGTCTTCACTCTGTCCGGCTTACTGTGTCCATCTTTTTCCAGTCTTCGAGCCCGTGGACCATGAGCAAACTGGGACAAACTGTCGTTACCTCAGGCCATTTATGACAAGAAGTGCACTTTAGCACACTTTTAAAAAGAGTACTTTTTATGGAAATAAGATGCTTCAAAAGTGAGAACTAAATGCAAGGTTTTCACCCGTATTGTTTTATTATATTTTTTTTTTCCTCGCATTCACTGCCTATTTTGTTTCTACACTGAATAAAACTTTATTATTGTTTTTAAATATAACCTTAAATTAATTTAGCCTGAATCGGTGAGACTTGATTGTTCTTCGCTGTGGTTCGTGGATCCTTCTCCTCCACACCCTTAAGTAGGACTTAAGTACATTTTTATATGTAATTTTATAATTATTGTCTTATGGTTAAAGCAAACTGCTGACAAACATTTATGGTAAACTAAAATATACCTTAATGTACGTTATTGAAACTCATATTTAAATATATTTGCAATTACACATTGGTAAGGCCAAGTTGTGATTGTACATTTAAAGATATTAACTTAAATGCAATATAAATAAAACTACAGTTAAATTATACATCAAATATTTAATGGCTTTAATATTTTAGTTGTCACAAATTCTGTTCCATGGACTTCGACGTCCGCCTGCCACTCAGTATTGGTCGCCCTCCCACCTATATTACACAGAGGTTGCATGTCACTGCAACTTACATTACAATCATACATTCGCACTGATTACTACACACCATTGATCTTGTCAACCCCATTTTAAAAAACTAATAACCCATGGAACCTCTCTTCCTCATCGCTGAGGATGTAAGGGAGCATATCGCATGTTAGCTGGAGTACCCTGGACGGAGCTGTACTAGTTTTCCATTCAATAGTCTAGTTCATAGTCGAGTATTGTATTTTTGACGGTCTTCCATGTGCTTGATCCTTGTCTGGTTACTCTGTTCTGGTGGTTCTCTTGCATGCCCGGGATGTTCTTGCACTGTTTGGCCTTATTACCACTCTCGTCCGCCCCCTTGCTCCACTAGGATACTGTTGACCCCTCGCATGGTTTGCGATCGTGCCCATATTTGGTATTTACCTGTTTCGGATATTGTTAGCTGAGAGAACCTCTCGACCATGCCTGTCACCGAACTACTCCTTTGTGTCTTGCCCTCAATATACCTTTTTTGCCATTGTCTGACCCTTGCCTGTTTATAACCACGCCTTTTAATAAAAGCTTTGCACATGGATCCACACGCCTCTCGTCTCTGTTGGCCCGTAACAGTTAGCCAACACATCAAAATAAGTATACTTATTTGCTTTTACATGTATTCTGAAGTAAAACTTTTAATTTGACATTTTGCAAAAAGTGAAAACTTGACATTATTACACTTATAGTAATTGGCTTTTTAATTGAAATTATATTATATTATCAGAAAACACGTTTTTTTTAACAAAGGTAGTGCCTCACACAAAATTTCTTCTCTTTTTTTCAGGCACATACACTCCGGTGGTGAAGGCTGAGTTGTCCAGTGATATGGTCCCTGAGCCATCCACTAGCTCCCTCCACCAGGGGACCTCCCACCCCTCGCGCCCCGCAACTTGGGACAGAAATACACACTGTTACTGCCCAGCATGCAAAAGAGCAGCCCTGATACAAACACACTTATTTAGCATCTTCAGAAAAATCGATATTACCTCACACAACAGCCTTTCTACAAACCTTCCAAATAAAAGTCTTCATGATTTGTTAAATAAAGGTAAAGCTTATTGAAATGTATAAAATAAACTTCATAGCCTGAAGCAGTGCATTCATTACATTCACAATCAAATAAAAAGTGTTCAATAATCCCATACAAAACTGCTGTAAACTTCTTTTTAACTACTTTTATTATTTGACTACCATTATTATTTGTTATATTACTTCTGTCTCATTTGCCCTGTTTTGCGTTTAAGGATGTTTATGTTTAAGTGTACTTCCTTTTCACAAGGGAAGCTCAATATGTTCAACTCTGTTGTGGGGATAAAAACAACAGTTATCATTTTTGTTAAATTATTATTGATATATATTTATTTTTGTGCTCATCAGGCGTGCTCCGCGGACGCGTAAGGAGGTGGCACTTTTTTTTCTTTTTTTCATAATACAAAATGTATTCCCTGTAAACATTATGGTGTGATGCGATGATATGTGCCAACTAAGGCAAATATTATCCATTTAACAGGGCTGGAACAACAGGTTTTTTAAAGGGGAAAAAAAGTCAAATTTCAAACTTACTGTGACTCACTGTTTCTGTTGATAAAAATATCAAGCACGGTAGACATGATGCATAACTATTGGCGCTTAGTATCATATAATGATTAAAGTAATATTTCAAGAATAAACTATTGATAAACTCATATTTGTTGATCACTAATCAGAATTTTTGGTTCATTTCCCTGTTGTTGTATCTCATTATCTATGCTAGCTATGGACCTGGTGCTTTAGGTCTGAAGTGGGATAACATTATTTTTTTTAAAACAACAGTTTGATCCTTACTTGAGTTCTTGTGAGTTGGTGGCCATCATACTCCGAATGCTTTTATCTGCTAAAGGACAGCCTGAAAGACTAAAAGATTGCATACGCAGATGTCAGTGAAACAAAAGGGTTGTCGGACTTGCTTCTAATACTAAACAACAAACGCATACAGACATAATCCACTCAGACCGGCTAAACATTTCTATATTTGCAAATGCCACCTATATTGCCTTTGGCTGTAAGGCTCTTGAGGCCTTTGCTCACCTACACGGGGAATCTCAATAAATTAGAATATCGTGGAAAAGTTCATTTATTTCAGTAATTCAACTCAAATTGTGAAACTGGTGTATTAAATAAATTCAATGCACACAGACTGTGTGACAGAAAGTAGTTTAAGTCTTTGGTTCTTTTAATTGGGATGATTTTGGCTCACATTTAACAAAAACCACCAATTCACTATCTCAACAAAATAGAACATGATGACATCCCAATCAGCTAATCAACTCAAAACACATGAAAAAGGTTTCCTGAGCCTTCAAAATGGTCTCTCAGTTTGGTTCATAGGCTACACAATCATGGGGAAGATGCTGATCTGACAGTTGTCCAGAAGAAAATCACTGACACCCTTCACAAGGAGGGACTATCCGCCAACAACCCAGCCATGCCCAACAGAAGGTGGCATGTTCCACAAGAACCCCCACCCGTGATGAATATCAGAGATGTTAACAGAATAGTTGAGTGGAAGAGATAAAAGTGTGGCAAGACAAAAGCCATCGCAACAAGACCCCTACATTCCCTTCTTCCAACCGAGAGCCGGAAACCACAGCCTTATGAGGATTATCTTACCCCCGCAAAATCGATCAGAATTTGACCGATGAAAACCTTCACAAGGACCTGCGTACTGACCGGGGTCAAGGCATCATGAGCCACCACACACAGACGTGTCAAGAATTTGGCTACAGTTGTCGTATTCCTCTGTGTAAGCCACTCCTGAACCACAGACAACAACAGAGGCGTCTTACCTGGGCAAAGGAGAAGAAGAACTGCACTGTTGCCCAGCGGTCCAAAGTCCTCTTTTCAGATGAGAGCAAGTTTTGTATTTTCATTTGGAAACCAAGGTCCTAGAAACTGGAGGAAGGGTGGAGAAGCTCATAAACCAAGTTGCTTGAAGTCCAGTGTTAAATTTCCACAGTCTGTGATGATTTGGGGATGCAATGTCATCTGCTCGGTGTTGGGTCCATTGTGTTTTTTGAAAACCAAAATCACTGCACCCGTTTACCAAGAAATCTTCGAGCACTTCATGCTTCCTTCTGCTGACACGCTTTTTGAAGATGCTGATTTAATTTCCAGCAGGATTTGGCACCTGCCCACAGTGCCAATAGACCAAAATTTGGGTAATATGACCATGGTGGGGTGCTTGACTGGCCAGCAAACTCACCAGACCTCAAACCCATAGAGAATATATGGGGTATTGTCAAGAAGAAAATGAAAAACAAGAGACCAAAAAAATGCAGATACGCTGAAGGCCACTGTCAAAGAAACCTGTGCTTCCATACCACCACAGCAGTGCCACACGCGCACTCTGACCACGCCGGCTATTGAGCAGTACTCTAAAGCAAAGAGGAGCCCCTCCAAGCTTGAAAGAGCCGTCTGAGGTGAGCAGGGTGCAACTGAACAACAAATACTTTCCAGAACGGAGCCCCCGCGAGTTGGCACGTAAAACATGTTTTTTCTTGGTGGTCATTGAGACGGTCTTCTTCCTTTTTTGCAGACAGAGAGAAAGTTGGAGGTGGGTTTTTGTTAGCGAACATGGAGCCAAATCATCCACAATTTAAAAGCACCAAAAAGACTTAAAATATTGCCCATGGCTGCGGCCATTGAAGTATTGAAACACGCAAGTTTTCACAATAAACTTTAGCCTGAGTTGAATTACTGAAATAAATGTTTTTTTCCATGACATTCTAATTTATTGAGATGTTAAAATGTATATTTTAACCCTCTGAATAGCAAAGCATTTTTGCTTGAAATTAGCACTTATCCTTGGTGAAATATTCAAAGGGTTAACATGGAGAGGCAGTCTCTAAAAATGTTTCTGACAGCATAGTTGAAGTAAGCTGAAAACAATAAATTAATTGGACTGAATCCACCATTAGAAAATGGAGTCGCACCTTCTATGCGAGGCGTAATTACCGGTTACGTGACCACTCCCATCACACCCTGGTGTTGGACATCTGTCTCCAGAAAAAATTGACAGAATGAAAGGCCAAAATCCAAAACATAATAAAGGAAACAAAATATTATATTACCAAATGTAAAAGAAAAAGCCTGGTAAAAAGGGGCAACACTTCAATTGAGTCCCCACATGAGCATTTCAACACCTCTGTGTGCATCACAGGGGTACATGTAGAAACATTAAAATACCTGAAATGTTTTTATCAGGGCTGCCAGTTTTTTACATTTTCTATCAGATTAATTATATGTTGATTAATTAATCAAATTTATCACAATTCCTGCAGATTCACCAAAACATGAATGTGCTATACTACAAGCGTGCTCCAATAATGGGAAAAATCTTTACTGCAATATAAGTAATATTCAACAACAATAAGGAAGCTGTCACATTTTAGTAATTCTAAATGCTACTTGCAGAAATTAAAGCCATCTTCGCCTATATTTCCTACATGTTGACCTAAATGACTGTTAATTAAGTTGGGAAAAATCAAATCAGGCTTTGATAATAACTGACCTTTTTTTTTTTTTTTTTTTTTTTTTTTAGACAACTGATCACATCTTCATGATGCTTTGTTGAGAACGGTTTTACTCTTGCTTACAACAAACACTAAATTACTTGTTTTTGATGCATTTTAAATGCACTCCTTTTTAATTGGTTATCTTTAAATCATTAAATGAATCTGTTAAATTGACAGCCCTAATTCGATTACCTTTTTGGTCCAGTAACAGCCTATGCATTGGTGCCTAGTTGAACCTGAACTCTGATTGGTTGTTAACGCAAAGTGTTGCCCAAATATCTATGATGTTGTTTTTATCGTTTTTGTTTCTAGTTCATTGTTTCCAGTTTAGCTTCACTGTCTGCAAGAGTGTGCGAGTCTTAAATCACATCACATCCTAGAGAGAAGATGAGCAATGGACGGCTCGAATGAAATGATTTTTTAAATCGATAAAGCATTCAAAGAATAAATGTACTCGATCATGTGGCATGCAGTAGTGCTGAGCTCTAAAGCTGAGAGCAAGAGAAGATAAAGAGGAGAAAAGGAATAGGAAGAGTTGCGGTGGGTGATCACATCATTCCCCCGTGGTGCTTACGTTATCAGGTCCTTTTTGCTTTCTTTGCAAGGAGGAAATTTTGGTTTGGGACTGGGAATGCCGACATCAGTAGTGTACACGCTGTCCTCTAAAATGTCCTGGAAGGGATCCAGATCATCAGACTGTAACAACAAAGCCAGAAAGAAAGAGAAAGAGACCTGTTAGTATTTTGTTTTTTTCACTAAAATCTCTTGCATTAGAAACTAATTTTGAACCACTTCATATCATTTTTAGGGTCAATTCAAATTGTTTTGATACATATTTCAAACCCTGAGAATTTCCAATGATCTCCAAATGATGGTGAAATATTATTACAATATAAATCAACTGTTTTCTTATTTGAATGCGTTTTAAAATGTGTTTCATTCCCTTGATGCGCAGCTGAATTTTCAGCATCAATTACTCCAGTCTTCAGTGTCACAACATCCTTCAGAAATCATTCTAATATGCTGCATTGCTGCTCGAGTACTAACATTTTGATTACTTTCATTGTTGAAAATCCCTGGAATTAGACTATTGCCACAATCGTGCTCAGAATCATTGCTGTACCACTTGTTTCTAAACCATGCTTTTGGTTCTAATTGTTGTCACACTGCTTCCAGGGGTAACATTTGCCTAATCCATGTCCAATCTCATATACACATACCACATATCCTGTTTTTTTGTGCACAAAGGTAGTTTTTAAGAGTTTTTTTTAGGAAGAATGTTACTTTAGAGTCAAATATGCGGTTAGTTAATAAAGAAACGTCTATTTACAGGGGCAAACTATTAGCAAAAAACACTTTTGATGATGTTGGGACATACAGGTGTATCTCAATAATTTAGAATGTCGTGGAAAAGTTAATTTACAGGTATGTCAGTAATTCAACTCAAATTGTGAAATCGTGTATTAAATAAATTCAATGACACAGACTGAAGTAGTTTAAGTCTTGGTTCTTTTAATTGTGATGATTTTGGGTCACATTAAACAAAAACCACCAAATTCACTATCTCAACAAATTAGAATATTCATAAGACCAATAAAAAACTAATTTTTAGTGAATTGTTGGCCTTCCGGAAAGTATGTTCATTTACTGTACATATACTCAATACTTGGTTGGGCCTCCTTTGGCTTTAATTACGGCCTCAATTCGGCGTGGCATGGAGGTAATCAGTTTGCGGCACTGCTGAGGTGGTATGGAAGCCAGGTTTCTTTGACAGTGGCCTTCAAGCTCATCTGCATTTTTTGGTGCTCTTGTTTCTCATTTAGATTCTCTGGGGTTCAGGTCTGGTGAGTTTGCTGGCAGTCAAGCACACCAACACCATGGTCATTTAAACAAATTTTGGTGCTTTTGGCAGTGTGGGCAGGAGGTGCCAAATCCTGCTGGAAAATGAAATCGCATCTTCAAAAAGCTGGCAGCAGAAGGAAGCATGAAGTGCTCCAAAATTTCTTGGGTAACCGGGGCCCCCCCCCCCCCCCCCCCCAGTGACATTGGGTCAAAAAACACAATGGACCACACCAGCAGATGACATTGCACCAAATCATCACAGACTGTGGAAACTTAACACTGGACTTCAAGCAACTTGGGCTATGAGCTTCTCCACCCTTCCTCCAGACTCTAGGACCTTGGTTTCCAAATGAAATACAAAACTTGCTCTAATCTGAAAAGAAGAATTTGGACCACTGGGTAACAGTCCAGTTATTCTTCTCCTTAGCCCAGGTAAGACAACTCTGACACTGTCTGTGGTTCAGGAGTGGCTTAACAAAATGAATACGAAAACTGTAGCCATATTCCTTGACACGTATGTGTGTGGTGCCTCTTGATGCCTTGAACCCAGCCTCAATCCATTCCTTGTGAAGTTCACTCAAATTCTTGAATCGATTTTGCTTGACAATCCTCATAAGGCTGCGGTTCTCTCGGTTGGTTGTGCATCTTTTTCTTCCACACTTTTTCCTTCCACTCAACTTTCTGTTAACATGCTTGGATACAGCACTCTGTAAACAGACAGCTTCTTTGGCAATGAATATTTGTTGCTTACCCTCCTTGTGAAGGATGTCAATAATTGTCTTCTGGACAACTGTCAGATCAGCAGTCTTCCTCATGATTGTGTAGCCTAGTGTACCAAACCTATGAGGATTGTCAAGCAAAATCGATTCAAGAATTTGAGTGAACTTCACAAGGAATGGACTGAGGCTGGGGTCAAGGCATCAAGATTGATTGCCATAGTTTCCGCCCTCAGCGAGTTGTGTTGGTTGTATGCTGTCCTCGAATTTCTCTGCACTTGAGCTGCTGTAACTTTTGTCAACAATGTCCGTAGCAATCCCGGTGTTCTGGGTGTGAGTTGTAATAATGAACATAGCATTCGTCATTTATTCCCGACATCTGAGCCGCTGAAGACGCTCAGTGGATTACTTTTGTTTTTGAAGGTAATGCGCCTCAAAATCTGCCTAACAAATTATTTCACTCCAGATATAATATCATTCTAGTGCTTCGCTAACATTTTAACCTTCTTTGTGTGCATATATTATTGCAGTATTTTAAGTATGTTTGTGAGCTCATTGTAACATTGCACAGCTTCGTCCCACTTTCAAAGTGTTTGGCTTCCCATATGTATGGCTGAACACCGGCTCCCTCGCTCTCAGTCATGTTGCTTCTACCAGCTGTTTATTGCAGTAGTTATGCCCCCAATGACAGAGCTTGTGTATCCACGCCCCTTCTAAAAAGGAAATAGCAGCTCATATCGTTTAAAGTGATACACAACCAAAACAGCACTTTTTTTTAGACCCGCCAAAAACGTGGCAATTTTCCCTTGTTATAATAATGATCGTGGGATATTTGAGCGGAAAACCTTCACAGACACATTTCTGGGGGAAACCCAAGACAATAGTAATTTGTAAAAAGGGGCATAATAGGTGCCCTTTAAAAAATTTGCTTTGGTGCCTGTATTTCGTTTGAGTCTCTGGATTGTCGATGCACTCCACGCGCTGCTCCCTATCCCAAGGTTGTTAAATCCTGTTGATCTTATCGGAAATATCACTCTGCGAGAGCAGCATCACCTCAGCCAGATCTTCTGGAATTCGCCACTGGCTCTAATGTCTCTATAGTGGTTAAACATGATATAATGATATGTTATATGAATTTGTTTGGTCAATCTCGTGGGCAGTCTTGGTTCCTCATTAATCTATCTAGATTGTTCCAGAGACAAATAGTTTTGGCTGAGGCAAATTTCCATAATTCATCTATCTAATTTAATGCTGCTTTCAGGTTGTTTGCCTTTGTACTATTGACTAAATGCATAACAAACATTTATAATGGCGTTCTCGTTTTGTTAGTATTATTGTTCATGAATAATATTTACTATAATTAATAGTGTATTAAAATAATAGATTTTTCGTATGCGAACAGTATTGATTTTTTGTTGGTTGTATCTGTCGATGTGATTTTTTGGTCTATTCATTTGTACTCCAAGATAGATCGCGTGTGATGCACAATTCATTTTTTTTCCTTGCCAAAAGTGTAGTGCAACCTAAGTTGTATACCCACCACGTAGGCTTCGTAATTTTCCTTCTTCCCTTACTTCTTTCAACAACCACCTAGTCATTTTTTTAGGGATAAACCAAAAGGGTCTTTTTAAGACAAGACATTTATTGTTTCTAGTTATTACACACTTGTGCTTCCCACCCAAGCAGGCGGTAATAAAGTAATAGCACACTAATATTGTGCGATGCTCTGGACTCTGCATCAGCACCAGTGTGATTGTCTCCGCTACATATCGCACACTGATCATTATTACGCATTATACATACAGTATACCAATAATAATGGAAGAGTATGGGAATAAACCTCTAATTACAATGATCAGAGTTTCGTAGACCCATTGCCACAGCGTGTATAAAATCAAGCACGTCCACTAGTGAATTGTGTGTAAAAAGTTGTCAGATCTCTGCCATGCCTAGCTGACAGAGTTCAATGTCCCAATGGCAGTGAATCAGCACATATATGTGGGAGGAGCTTTCATTGAATAGGTTTCAAAATGCTGAGGTTCACGCGTCCGGCTGCACTATGCAGATGGCCCCTCAAGAATCTGCATCAGACTTAGTACAATGGCAACAGCGCCTTCGGATGGAGTGCAGTCAAGCACATGACATGGCTCGTGGAGAAGTGCCGATAAACTGTTCTGTGAGGAGGCGAATCAGCTTCTCCTGTTTGGCAAGTACTCATGCATAGAAGATACGTATGGCGTCAGTGCGCAGAAGCATAGGAGCGAATGTGACCTGCACTGACCGCTTTTAGCCAAAATGTAAAGTTTGATGGAGTGACAGGAAAATGGCCTCACGGTAGCGCATATTATTCCTTTGACCTAGGGAAATTCTTATAGCATAGACTCGCTCCCGATACGAGGACAGTTGGGACAATTTATATGTTCCAAATTGTGTTTTTGGGCGAAGGCCCTTTTCGATTCCAGCATGATTGTACTCCAGTGCATACAGCAAGTTCCATAAAGACATGGTTGGATGAGTTGGCTCAATCCTCAGTCAAACACCTTGAGGCGGGATTACTGGAAAAGAGATTGCAGACATTTTCGTCCAACATCGAGCCTGCATCACAAATGCTCTAATGGTATAGAATGGGCAAAAATTCCCCCACCACCCCAAAACAAAAATGCAACATCTTTGGAGGAAAGAATTTCCAGAAGAAGGAAGTTGTTATAGTGTAAAGGGGGAAATCGATATACTGTTATTAAAGCCAATTTCATGGCAAGTCTGTTGGTTCATAGTCTGGTGTGGTCCCAACACTTATGCTGATAGAGAGAAGATAGAGAGAGATAGATAGATAGATGCATAGAAGTAGATAGAAGTCTTTCACTTTATAAATACACAATTGTTCCCCACATCCAATTTGTATGCAAATGGAAAAGCATCTGTTGGATGTTGAGGAGTGCACATCAATCAGTCCTTCCACAATTAACACGACAGAGGATGCAAGAATAAATCGGTTAGTTGTGCAGCATCAGTGAGACTTTTAGATTTCAGCAAATGCCTTTAGAACAGCAGGATTTACAGCCGGGCTTGGCTGGTATGAAGATAAAAAGGGAAACTGCAGAACTAGGTGGAGACGGAAATCAGAGTGCTGCCATACACTAGATGGCAGTGTAGTGACATGACAAAATCTGTGTGTGTCAATGTCCTCTGCAGCTCTGTGTGATACCTTTAACATCTCAGGTTATCCAACAAGCTATTTTCAGCGTCATATATATATTCACTTACTACTGACATAATGGTCTATATGACTCAGTGGTCTATATGATCATTAAAAGATTCAAATGAAATGTGAATTATTGCACCATATGGAAAAATAGCTATGTATAAGTGTGTGCTGTTGTCATAATGTGTGTAAATAATAAATCCATAACCCTTGATTAAAAATCAAGTCTAATATTGAATGCAATATGTTTGACAAAAATAGCAAATTTGAAGACTACTAACTTATGCTGCTCTTCTGAGAGATTTTACTCAGATTTTACCATTAAAAGCATTTTCCTCTTTTGGTGAAGCACAGACCAGCAGGATTTATACCTCTGAACAAAACCAAGTGCTCGTTTTCTCTCTCTCTCTCTCTCGCATGCGTGAGCGTCTGTTGAGTGAGTGTGAGGAGCGTGTGGTGAGTGTGAGCGGTGTTTGCCCGCTGTGGCAAGAACAATTGCTTTCTCTTTTTTTTTCTTTTCTATTTCTTTTCTTTTTCGGGGTATTTGATATCTGTGGTGTATCGAGTGGTGAAATAAGGTTTCCTTGAGGAGTTTTCGGGCGTCGCCAACCAGTGCATCACTGGGAAGCATGGCAGCCCAAAACACAAGCACTAGTTTGGAGTTTCTCACATGGCGCCACGGAGTGAAAGTGGTGTCCGCGGTGAATGTGGAAGAGTGCATTCTGGCCATTGGCCATGAATGTATTTTAGCGTCATCTAGAATGAATAACGCTATTGTTTTGTTTTTTAATTCAGTTTAGAAAGTAAACAAATTTGTGGAGAAAAGAGTAGTAATTAGCGGTTTGTTTACCCCAGTGCTTCCCCTTTCTACCCCTGCTAAGAAAGTCACTTTGTCTAATGTTCCACCGTTCATTAAAGACAAAATGTTAATCAAAGAACTGTCACGTTTTGGAAAGATAGTCAGTCCTACGAAAAAACTCGCCATTAAGTCAGACTTGATTAAACATGTATATTTCAGGAGATTTACTATTATATGATCCTGAAAGATAATATAACTGAGGTTAACCTGAATCTGAAATTTAGAATCTGAATCTGAATCTGTCTTTGTAAGTACTGATGTGATGAAGTGCTTTGGCTGTGGCAAAATGGGGCATCTTGTACGCGTTTGTGCCATTTTTGTCTGGACAAACACGCACAAGATGCCCCGTTTTGCCACAGCCAAAGCACTTCATCATGCCTCAAGTGAAAATAGTGTGCAAGTCGGGAATGAAGGAACAACAGATAATGTTCCTGACCCAATCCAAGCTGAACCCAGGCCATGCACTAGTAGCTTAACTGATAGAGTGCCTCATTCACAGACAGAAGAGGTGAATCAGGCTATTGTAGAACGTAATAGAGAGAATGATTTAGTTGTCCCTATCGCCGTTAGGAATGAGTCCAAGGCTGATGAGAACATGGATATTTCACATGTCAGTGTAGTGCCGGACAAAACGTCCCCTTCAGAGAGTGTCAATTTAAGTGATCATTTAATTATGGATATGGATCAGGCTGTTTTTAAAACACCTTTAAAGACAAAGTTTCAGAATCGAAACAAGCTAGAAAAACGGAAAATGAAAAGGCGTCTGATGTTGATGATATTGGCAGCAAGAGTGATTTCTCTGATTCTGGTGCTTCTAGCTGTTCCCAGAATGAATGGACATGTCAAGATTATGATACTCAGGAAATCAGGAAGTTTTTTAAAGGGGTCATATGATGCTATTTCAAGTTTCCTTTCTCTTTGGAGTGTTACAAGCTGATAACCAAATAGATATTCTTTATCAAAGTTAAGTCTCTGCCATGCCCCCCTAAAACGGCTCCTTCTAACACACCCCCACATATCTACCTCACATTGTGGGAAATATTAGCATAATGCCTCCCAAATGTTCATGCAAAAAAAGAAGGTGTGGTTTCAGTAACCGCCGTTAGTTTTGAAGCAGCCATGTCAGGGAGACACAGTGTGTTTCAGTGCAAAAGCACTTTATTTGACCTTCCGAAAGTAGACTTTAAGATTACTTACAACAGAACAGCAATGCATTTTTTTGGACGACCGTTTCGTGAACCTAGGATAAGAGGTAATTCTGACTTTGCTATGACAATCTGGCGCTTACTATCAGCGACTCCGTTTTTTGTTATTTAGTTTAAAGTATGTCTTGCTCACTGCTGTTTTCATCATGCGGAGCTTTCGCTGCCGGTGGTTGTGTGGTGTGTGTATGCGTTGTCGCTATCGAGCAGAGGAGTGTGTTGAGGCAGGGAAAAATTCACAGTGCGAGTCACTGTGGTGGGTGTGGGAGTTTTAACAATGCTGGGGACACGGAAAACCTAACATTAATCACTGTGTGTGGGCACAAGAATATGGGAACAGTGTCTGGATTTGTCTAGTTACATTGATATTTGGAAAGATAAGAGCGTGCGTTATGGTAGGGGCCGTTACATTTTCCGACGGTGGCTGCGGTGTTCGCATCACAAGTGCACTGGTCAGCTGGCCCAATCGAAGCCGACTGCGCTTGTCAGAAAGGGACTTGTAAAACGAAGGCTTAGAGGAGGCGAGCATAGACGGACCTTCATCTTATACGTATTTTTGAAAATATAAATGTTTTTTTGTGAAGCATTAAGCATCAACATATTCTGTTTCCACACCAAATACCTCAAAGAGTACTGATGCTTTAAAAAGCATCATATACGCTCCGCTGAACAAACGGACTAAATCGCACATGGGGGGGCTTACAGGGTGGGTGACGATGGTCCAGAACACTACAAACGCTTTGGGAAAATAGGATGGTTCATGATGAGCGCGATGTTTCACCAACAAAGATGTATATAGTTTGAACATTTGTGACCAAAACGACAAAACCAGCTGAAAAGTTAATGCATTAAACTGGCTCAACTTTTGGCCCTTATGGGCTGCTTTAGTCTTTCATGGTCCCAAGTCAACTACTAGTTTTTTGATTACTTCAAACTGGTGCGCCATTCGGCATTGCGTCTTTACTATGGTGCATGGTCAGCTAGAACTCTGTTATCATGCCCTTGCTCCTAGGAACTATTGAATCAGAAACAACTTTTGACTTGTGTTTTACTTATACAGCAACACATAGGGATTGGTAACCCTATGCTATGCTGAGGGAAAAATAAGGGAAATTCTGTCCTTTTTTAAGTCATAATTCTTCACTTAGTGAGGTGGTTGCGTTTTATGTGCTAATAGTTTGACTGCTTCCTTTCTCCATTCGAGATGGAATAATGGTTGTGAAGCTAGACTTGTTAAGATTCTCAGCTCAGGTGGGAGGTGATCACTCCGTTGGATGTAGGTTTGGTGCTGATGCCCACTTCGACCAGCAAAAAAGATTGGTGTTTTTACATGGTCTTTGCGGATACCTTTTAATAAATGTAATAGCGTGCAGGTAATGTTTAATAGTTTTACCGGAACTTTTTACTCGGGTGGCAGTGTTATGTACTGTATGCTGGAGACTCGTAGCGCGCCTAGAAGAAGAATGCAGAGGAGGGGACAACACACACGTAAAAGTCATGAGGTATTAAAGATTAAGAAAGAAGGTGGTAGTGAAAAGATAGTCACACCTGCGGGGGGCTGTGTTCCTTTATCTGAATGCATTTCAAGAGTGTATGCTACAGGTTATGAATGAGAACATAACATATTTGGCTGACTAGGTGGAGTATTTCTCACAGGGAGCTGACCCCACAGTGACGCTGCAGTAGTTTAGGCGCCATGTCTGAACTTTTTCTAATTTTATTTTCTCGTAGCACTGGACCTTTTGATGAAAGCGTCGAAACATGGACCACCTATATTGAAAGATTTGAGCACTTTGTAGAAGCTAACAGCATTGATGCCGACAAGAAAGAGCCTGTGGTATCAGCGTGATTGGTGGAAAAACATATGGATTACTCTGAAGTCTGATCGCGCCAGACAAGCCAAGAGAGAAGAGCTTTAAGCACATCACAGACATGCTACAGCAACACTTTTCTCCGAAGCCCCTGATCATCGCGGAACGCTTTCGTTTCCACCGGCGTAATCAGGAGGAGAGCGAGTCACGGTATGTTGACACAGTATGTTGCAGTGCTTAGAGTACTATCAGAACACTGTGAATTTGGGGGACATTTGGGTGATGCACTTCGCGATAGATTTGTGTGTGGCTTGAAGAGTAAGGCTATACAAAAGCGCTTGTTGACTGAAACTATGCTGATGTTTCAAAGAGCAGTGGAGCTGGCGGTCTCCATGGAAACAGCGTCACGCGAAGTGCACCAACTCAGCGGATCACTGACGGTAAATGCAAATCGTAAATGCAAATTGGTAAATCTTTATCAAAGACTTAGACGTCAAACAACAAATGTAAACGATGTGGAAAGGACAACCATAATGATGATGACTGTTGGTTTAAGGACAAATATTGTAATACATGTGAAAAAAAGGGCCATATCAGTTGCGTTTGCAGGAAGAGTAACAATGACAGAAAAACAAAGAGTGGAAACCGAGCAAAAGCTGCACGGGCAACTAGAGAAACTAAGCAGAAAGGCTATGTCAAGAAAGGAAGTGTACACCACCTTGATGCTGAGGCAGCATCCAGTGATGATGAAACAGACTCTGAGTTAGCTCTGTTTAAACTGTCACAGCCAGGAGGAAAGTCCAGTATCATTGTGAAACCAGAAGTTGAAGGAATGCCACTTGAAATGGAACTGACACGGACGCAGCAGTGTCT
>JADLZN010006068.1:0-25507 GCA_018155175.1 Sinocyclocheilus anophthalmus
TTACATCTTCAGTGGAGTAATTAAACCGTGTTTAGGTTTAAAGGAATAAAATAGCAGTTTTATGCTTAAATTGATGCTAAAAAGCACAAAAATGCACCAGAAACGAAGGCTGGTGATGTTGTTGTATGCAGTGGACAGAGAGTATGCTGAGAGATTCCAGTAAAACGCTCGTCCGGAGCCAGAAACTCCACAAACGGACATGATTTGCTGTTGGAAATCAAAGGCGGTGCTCACTTTCCCTGCATTGCGAATAGATTAGCAGTCGTTGCTTTCCCCGCGGCCGTTCGCTGTTTGAGCTGATGGAGTCCAGATGGGGGTCGAGAGCCGCGGAGGCGTCTGGCAGCTTCAAAACCTTCAGCTGACTGATTCCCTAAACATCAACAGGCCTGAAACTCTCCAAACTACACTTGCCGAGAACATTAACTGTTCATTAGGTAGATTGCCTGGGGGAAGAAACTTGTATTGTGTCTGGCTTGTATTGTGTCTGTTTTTCGTTTTTTCGGTGCTCTGTAACGCCGACCAAATGGCAAAAGTTCAAAAAGGAGATGGCTTGGATTTGATGGATCCAGAGTGATTTTCTGAGCCATTTTCCTCACTCTGGATATATACAGTTCTTAAAGAGGGGGCAGGGGAGCATCAATAATCCTCTCAGCAGTCCGAACCGTCCTCTGTAGTCTAATGATATCTGATTTTGTAGCCAAGCCAGACAGTTATTGAAGTGCACAGAAAAGACTCAATGACGGCTGAACTGTGTGAGCATCTCCTTTGGCGTTGAACTTCATGCACTGGCGAAGGAATACATCTCGGTTGGGCCTTTTTTGACAAGGGCGTCAATGTGCTTGTTCCCACTTTTCAGGTCCTAAGAGATGGTTGTTCCCCAAACCTTGACTGATCCACTGCATCCACAGTGCTGTCCATTGATGTGAGTGGGGGTGTGCAGGGGGCTTCCTCCTGACTGTCCCCGATCATCTCCACATGTGTTTCAGTCCAGTTGTTTAAATTTCGACTATACAGCCACTTCTCACCTCGCTTGCTATATACGGAACTCATTACGATGTGCTGGATGAGGGCCGATTACGTAGTGTGTCATCTGCAAACTATCAGGAGTTGACAGAGGAGTCATTAATTGCTGGCAGTCGTCGGAGGAGTGCTGGATTATTGGTCGAAAGTTTAACTGCTGTCCCAAACATGATCCACACATAAAGTCCCTGGTTTCGTCCATGCTCGTTAGGATATAAATCAGTCCCATTTTTCGAGCTTCGACCCTCATCCAAGAACCTGTTGCGTTCAATAAGCAAACTGCATGGGGTCAGCAGTTGTCAGAGGTTCCAGGGACGGGCCAAAATCCAACCGCCTCTCAAACGGATTTCCTGATGACCAAGATTTTAAGGAACGGTCTGTAAGCTTAAGTCCTATGATTTGTGGTTTCTTTGGGATGTGGATGATGGTGGAGCTTTTGAAGCAGCAGGGAACTTTGCACAGCTCCAGTGATCTGATGCTCAGCTGCTCAGCACAGGTTTTCAGAAGGCTGATGAAACACCTGGGCCTGGTGCTTTCCTTCTCTTGGAGCAGTTTAATTAATTTTCTAGAAAACTCTGCTTATTCAATAACGTGCATTTGTTGCATGGACGGGGCAGGAACATAATATAAGCGTTTAAAATGCATGTATACAGTTCAGTTGAAAGCTTACACCTTTTGACTTGCTGTTAATGCTGAATGTAAGAATGACTGAAATAAGACACTGAAATAAGAGCTTGTGTGATGAAAGTTGCGTTCGTCACTGTAGCAACAGTCGGCTTGACTGTAATACCTTGTTCAGACTGTCAGTCCAAATCCGATTTTGGTGTATCTCTGATTTAAATGATTGACAGTCCACACTGTGTGTATCGCAACTGTTCAGATCCGATTTGTGTGTCCTGTGGCGCTCTTTCGTTTTACTGACAATCTGCATTGGTTTCTATGGCAACGGCATTGTGTTGGTATGCCTATGCTAAAAACAACACAGCGATACAGTTTGCAATACAGATATTGTTTTACAAGATGACAACATGTTGCTGTGGCGCTGGATTAATATTCATCTTGTTAGGCAGCGGCAGAAACGCAGGAAGCTAGAATGCAAGGCTTTATTTCGTGCTGTGTCTCTGCCACTTTCAAAACTCTGTGCAGGCCAGCAGTATATTGTCTTTTTCCGTTTCACTGCAGAGACATTCAGCGTGTTTTGATATGTTTATGTTTTACGTGGCGTGAGAAAGTGACAGGCAAAAAAGCTACGCAAAATCAGATCTGAGCTGTCAGACTAACAGAATTCTAGAAATTAAATTTGAATAGGATTTCAAACCACATATGAATTTGACTCTTTTGTCAAATTCTGCCGTTTTGAATGTGATTCATGTAATTCATGAGTTTTCAACATATTAGGAATACAACTAAAACTGAATGAGTGCACATTTTAAAATAAAAATATTATTTTCATTTCAGATTTTTACAAACATTTTTATTCTTGTTCATTTACTGATCCCCTAAATCCATTTAAATCATTTATTTAGTTTTGCGATGGGGGATATGCAGCTTAATAAAGACACATTAAGTTCTAGACATTTAATACGGACCTTGTTTTGGTAAATTAACACAGATGTAGGGCGTCGCTGGCTGGGTGATCCAGAGAACAGAGTTTGTATGTGCTCATAGTGCAAAGTACTCGGAAGAGCTTCTGTGTCATTATACAGTTAAATCAACGAGTTGGGGGAGCGGGGTGTAGTACACCGGCTTAAAATAACTCGTTTAAAAAAAAAAAAATAAAGCAAAAAAAAGCAGTACATTAACAGAGCTTTATTAACAGTATGCACATGTAATACGAACACTACAAGTCTACAAACGATCACAAAGCCTAGATACTTGAGATTGCCAGACCAATCAACGAGTAACACGGGGAGAACAAGCTGAATCTAAAACAGATTAGACCATTTAACCAGATAAATAAATGTAAGAATATGTGACAAATATTTATGAACAGAAAACTTTCCTGGCAGACAGTATTCAGTGTGTGTGAGCCGGTGAAAAAAATATGCAATTTGTGAGAAAAATCATCTGTACTCTGTGCTAAGACCGTGGCAAAACAGTCAGTCAAAGGTATAAACAAAGAATACATTGATATAGGCACACGGTACTCAACATCAGTTCCAAATTACACGATTGATTTAACTGTTGGCACACCGAACAAATACTGCAAATATCTTGTAGAGCAGTGTCCTGTGAGTGTGTGACACAGAATGTGGCTCACCGGGTGGAGAAAATGGGGTACGTAAATTTATAGATACATTGTGTGGCGTACATAATGTGTACAGATAGGCCTGCCTCAAAAAAGAAAAAAAATAAACAAAGGAGCAATCAAGCATGTGCAGAAGCAGGGCACCAGAGGCAGGGTTCTTAACAGGCAAGCAAAGATAAGACTGGGGGCGGCGGTGGGACAACAGCTGGGTAGTAGGCTCCGAAAGAAGGGATGCGTTCGCGGCACCAGACGGTGTAACCGAGAAAATGAGCAGTGAGCGGAATCGGGAATAAGGTAAACCTTTGATTTGAGCTCATTCGGCTAAGATTTGGGTTCACGGTCTAAGAGTGATGAACTCTGATACCCCAAGGTAACGGACCAAATCACTTAAAGCAGATAGGATAAGTAAAAGAACCCAGATGTTCCACAAGCTGCAGAACCATGCAAATGTCTAAAATACGTTTTGATTCTCTTCCAGAATAGGGTGAAGCATGTTGCAGCACCAACTCCCAGCGGCATCATCGAAGAACAAACCAGTCGCAATACAATACAAGATACCTAACACGGAGGAGCGTACATGCCGCAACAAATTCCACAGGACTGGAAACATGCGGGAATTCATGTCGCAAAAGAACCGGGCATAGACTGTTATTCGGAAGGGATGGGGCAGGGGTCCCCACACGGGCGGACGCCAGCGGAACCCGACCGCGAGCCTTTGACGTATGAAATAAATAAAGAAGACCAAATGCTATTTTCTAACAAAAGCAACTATATCAGCCACATCAGGTCGTTAGGAGACCGACGGAGGATCCGGGGGGCGACGACAGGACAGTGACAAGGGCGGGTTACTGATGTGGCCACAAAACGCAAATGATAGAAGCTGCAGGCCAGGACAGGGGAAGAGAGCTGCGCGCAGACCGATATAACTTTCAGGTGAGGAAAAACAATGGCAGTCTTTTGAAAAAAATGAGGGAAAGTTTGAGGGTCATTAAACAAGTCATGAAATTGAGCGGAGCAAACGGAAGGCCATAAACGTCTAAAGGTGGGGGACGGCCAGGTAGACGTATGGCGATATGGCTTAGGGGGACAAGGAAACTGTCCAAACGGACATGTGTCAGTGCAGAAAAAGAGCGACTGCACCGGTCAAAACCCAGGAACTAGGGGCATGGCTACCCTAGGATGAACCAACATTAAAAAACTAACCGAGAGGGGTGAGGCACCGCATGTATTTTTTGTGGAAAACCACAAAAGCCAAAAGCGCACATCCTGCCGCGCCGGGAAACACCCACTGGACCCAATAAGTTGTAATAACCGTCCTCGTTGGGTCTGATAATGTAAGCAACCCCTGTGGGTATTTTGTGCCAGCAAACACGCAGAGTTGAAATGTAACGGGGTGGCGATAAGCAGATAAGCAGATGAAAAGTGGGTAACATTAAGACAGTATAATAGTGAGGTATAAGGTGGGTTAAGGAATATGCTATAAAGAATTAGATTGGAGAAGCTTGGTGTAAGTAATATAATATGTGATACTTTGCCTGAATTTGCTTTGAATATAGTTTAAACACGGGGGGCAAAGAAACAAAAAAAAGAAAAAATTGGAACGGAGGCCGCTAGGTTAGTGCCAAAGTGACTCTTCCGGGCCAGAAGGGCGGAGAGTTTTTGGTCAAGCAGGGCGCTCAATGGGGCGTCCACGGAGAGAGAGCGGGATGCCTATGGTGGGGCACGCTTCGGAAGAGGGCGTGCACACAGCCTCGATTCGAGGCGCGTGTCCTCAATGTGCTTGAAATTGTTAAAGGAGTCCGTCGACAGCGTGCACAGGACTTTGCTCAGAGTGAGGGAAGGGAAAGATAAGCTTGTTCAGCTTCCCAAAGAACCCGGCGTTAAGGGAATGTAGTAGTGGATGCAGTTTGTTTTTCCGGGACAGCAACGGAATTTCACACGTGTGTGTTTGTTCCCGTCATTTTTGTGACGAATGTTTTATAAACAAGGCCCAATTCGACGCTGGATTTGCAGATTGTTTGATACTGAAAGATAGAGCAGTCCCAGCGATAAAATATCCTGGTCATGAGCTGGAATTGTTCGGCCTGTGACTCTTAAGCTCCGCCCACGGTACGCCTCCAGGAGCTCGGCTGTTTTCGGAGACAATCGTAAAGGCGGTATCTTTCTGTTTTAAATCTGAGTACACTAAAATAACCCCCCCCCCCCCCATAATCTTCTGAGATATGAAGGATGCAATACTACTATAGGTACACAAGATTAACATGAGATTGGCGAAAATGTGTGTGCTATGTCCCCTTTAATCATTTAAAAAGCTTTTTTTGTTTTTGTAAACAAAACCTGTATCTGAACTGTAAATCATGCTTTTTTTACAGTCATTTTAATTTTATTTGTACGGTCTTTAAAAACGTCTTAAATATGATCTTAAATATCCTGCAGATACCCTGGTCTGGTAAAAACCGTCAATTCATGTTTTTAGGTAGGCCTATATAATTGTCCGGACCTCGGCTGGTGAGGAGGTTTCATTACTGGACCTCAAGCAATTTTAGTTGAAGACCCCTGGATTAGTGGTTTGACTGTAATAGTGATGAAGCTTGACTTTGTGTTTCTCTCACCTCTATCTCTGTTGTGGTTCAGTTCAGAGTACAGAGTGTCTCCAGACTCACTGCTCTTCCCTGATAGAGAACAAAAGAGAGGCAACGAATGAACATAATGCCATACATCTGCAACACTAATAAATGATAATCCATGATAAGAGAGATCAGAACGTTTTATTTTAGTTTATTTAGTAGCAGGTTTTAATAAAACATTTTACTTTACACACTTTTTCACATGATCTGTAACATGCTCATGACAACATTTCAGAGCATCTCTTTATTTACCTCGGTGTTTGTTCTTAGATTTCATTTCAATCAGAACATCGGAAAGTCCAGCACCTATCATGAAAAACAACAGTTTGGTTATCTGACTCTTTAGTCTGTTAGGCCTGTTTTTTTATCATCTCTTAATCTCTTAACATCTCTTAAATACTCAGACTCACTCATTTCAGTAAAAACATACAGATGCGATTGTTGTGTTGTGATTTTTGTTACATTTCAGAAATTAAGTCGCATGAACTGGCTCTATCAGCCCTGTTAACAATGTTTATTTTTCTCATATTATAAAATGATTATATACAAGTTACATTTGATGAATCATTGTTTTTAGATGCAGTTTGTTGTGTGTTTACCTTTGCCTTTGGTGTTCTTTTTGTCTTGTATATTGATCTGTGCGTAAGTCAAATCACTGGGTCCTGCAGTATTAATATCTACAAAACAGAAGAGCAATCAGATTATATAGAACATTCTGGAAATATTGTACTTCAGGAAAAACTGAATCTCACCTTTACTTTTGCATTTCTTTCCTCTTTGTCCTACTTCTGCGTATGTCACATTATTTGTTTCTGCAATGGTATCTTCTGAAAAAAAAAAAATAATAATGCTATTTAATTAATTAGAATGAAATACACATTTTTTTTATTTCATGAATTATAAATGCATTAATGTTTCTAGTTAAAACCGATGATTATATTGTACTGGTGTAGTTAAGAGGGTTTTTGAACCTTTGTCCATCTTTTTTTTAACAGTGACCTCTGAATATGTGACATCTGCCGAGGGCTCTGGATCATCTAAAACAAACAATTCAAGCCAACATGACTCAATGATTGTTAATTTTGTGTGATGTATAGATTGTTTTTATAATAAGGTTTAGGACTCAACCTTTATCTCTATTTTTCACAGTTGTCACGTCATCATAAATGTGATCAGAACCTGCACAGCAAACAAGCATTTTAAGGTAAAATACAAAGTAGTCTTTTGTGTGTGTGTGTGTGTGTGTGTATACAATTGAGTTTATTGAGGCGACCAGATCTGTATAGGATAGTTTTCCAGTTGAGATTGTGCAGATTGATTTGGGACTGATGTCTGGTTAATGTTACGCTGCTGATCTATAACAGAAACAAAGAGCATTATGATCACTCAAGAGTATCTGCAGTGACTCTTTAGTCTGATATTCAGATCTTCTCATGAGCCTTTACTCAGAAACTTCATTGTTGCTGTTCAGTTGTATTAATCATGTTATGAACTGCTCCACACCTTTGTTCTTCTTGTATCTCCACATCAGCAGCAGTGAGAGGAAGAACAACAGACAAACACTCAATCCCACAACCACACCAGCGACCAGAAGAGAAGATGAAGCTGCTGAGACCGGAGAACATGACAAACTTGCTGATCTGATCATGAGTGACATACTGTATTATAATATTACAAAAGTACATGAAATCACTCATTATTTCAAGACTTCTGACTTTACTCCATGTGCCCCTGTTGGTTATAACATTAATTTCATCAGAAAGATTGTATTTATGTTTATGCATCCAGCACATTCTAATAAACCTTGTTTGCTTAAAAAGGACGTGTGTTGAAACCCCCCAAATCTGATAATTACTTCATTTTAAATGCATCAGTGTATATATTGTAGTGCCTGATAATGCTGAACAGGCGAGTGTTTATCACAGTATTTACTCACCATTAACAGACAGATTTATTCGTTCACTCTCCTGTGATGATTTTGGTCTTTCATCTCTCCGTCCTCTACACCAGTACTGATCCTGATCAGACTCATTCAGTCCTCTGATAGTGAGAGTGTCTCTGTTTACAGTGTAACGCTCAGACGTCTGTAACATTACACTGTTGTTTCCGCCTTTATACCACTCATATCTCCAGTTACTGTAAGACTCAATCACACACGTCAGATTGACTGTCTCTCCAGTGAATACAGGACTGTCTGGTGTCACAATCAGTGTAGATCTGGGTAAATCTGTTAAAGATAAAAGCAGATAAAAAATCAAGTGTGAGGCCTACAATGAAGTGTCATATCCTTTTAATCTTTGCATGTAAAATCTCGCACTTTACATTCTGTAGGAGCTTGTAGATTAAGTGTTAACTGAATGCAATAACTGTCTATTATACATCTATTGTTTTCTCAGAAAAATGCCTATTTTCATGCAGTTATGAAGAATTAAAAGCGTTCAACTAATACTTTTGGTCTAACAGCCATATCAATAATGTAATGGTGATTTGTGTCCTTTTTAACAGTCTCTGATCCTCATTCACTGTCAATGAAAAGAGAAGTCAGGGCATTCAGCTGTAAATAATGCCATCGTGTTCTAGGGAAGAAAGTCATACAGGTCTGTACAAATATAAGTGTGAGTAAATGATGACATGTTTCATTTTTTTGGGCAAACTATTACTCTAATTACTGAGAAATGGTTTTTTTTTTTTTTAGAAAGTTAATCTGTAACCTTATGAAGTTAAATATTTCAGGCAAAAATAGGACGAAATACATGCCATCATCAGAGTGACATTCAATATTGAGGTGATGCTTTTAAACAGTGTACGCTTCTATCACTCTAATTCAGTGCTGAACACAAAGTTTGGTTACTTATACAAAACTGACAACTGCATTCTGAACTGAATTTAGCTGCAGTATATACTTGGTCTTTGTGTTCATCACCTGAGATTGAGGGTTTGGTTCAGCACACAACTGTACGACCCTCACTATGTCTAAGTTTATATGTAAAGTGTAGGACGCCTGAGGTGGACTGTGAACAGAAGTTTCTCCATAGAATGACTGACTACATTTACTAAAATGTGCGATGCATAATAATTATCAACCACAAGAGACCTTGCTTTAAAGTTTGATCAGACTTCAATTTGAATTAAGTTTGCAAAATATAAATTGTTGTTGAGCTGAAATCTGGATGCTGTATGTGTTCATGTATTAGTAAGGCTGGGTGATATGGCCAAATAAATTATCACGATAAAATTTTTTATATCAGTCGATAACAATAATTATCATGATACATTTCAAATCTTTATTTCTTTCAAATTTAAAGACAGATTTTTGCTTCCATGTGAAAATTTTAGAAACCAGACATTACTTGTGGTTTTAAACTACTTTTTATGGTCAGAACATGACAAACACTAAACGTTTTTGAATTATTTACACTTTTCCAGTCATTTTTCCTCAACAAAATAAATATCTTAATAGAAAAAATTATTTCTTAGTTTCTGAATCATCTAATGAGTGATATTTTTTCAAATCAAGAAACAGGTTTGGGTTGCCTTTACTTTGACATGTATATGATCACGTGGTCAGTGCAGGCTGCCAAATATATTACTTTATTTCTTGTCTCTTCGAAATGCACTTTGAATTGAGTTAGGATGTAGAGGTTAATGTATTGTTCCTTTCAATCATACATCTGTAAATATCCTAACAACCTCACTTTTATATGGTGAAATTTAATTATTAGTTTTATTAAAATGAACCACTGTTCTAGATCATCATAACCACAGTTTAAACCAGACATACAGCACCTCAATACCATGGTAAAAATGTAACTATATGCCTATGGTTTCTATTATGAAAAACAGTAGTCTAAATATATTTATTATAAATGCACAAACGCTATAAATTAATAACAAATAAAGCCTGTAATTATATTCCATTACTCATTTAACACATTTAATTAATGTTTACATTAATTATATGACAAAATTGGATATTAATATCCCACACTTCTTCCACAATAGCATGGTGCATTTAGCGTTACTACAGTAAATTCATGGTAAATTATGGTGATTTGTAGACTGAAAAGCCTTCTGACTATCGCTGCGCACAGTGTTTCTGCTGTTTGTCAGAGCTGTTTCATCTGGCTTTAAACTAGTTTAAATCACGAGTCATTTGTGTCCTCCTGACTTAAGCTTCGCTCTGGATCTCACAGCGTGGTTATGTCCAAGTACACATCTGCTCTAGTGAGCTCGCACTGTGCTGCCGTTTAAACATTATATCGAACATTTATATAACTCTTGATATCGTTTTATCGAGGAAAATTATCACTATAAATTATCATTTTATCGCCCGGGCCTTTGTAGTAGAGTGAGAAAAATGATATTTAACTCACCCGTCACATTGAGATAAACAGCAGAGCTTGATTGTGTTGAGTTTGGTTTTTTATCTCTCTGTCCTCTACACCAGTACTGACCCGCATCAGATGCAGTTACTCCATTGATAGTGAGAGTGCCTCTGTTTACAGTGTAACGCTTAGACGCCTGTAACATTGCACTGTCTGTGCCTTTATACCACTCATATCTCCAGTCAGGTGTCCAGTCATATGTCCAGCCATATGTCTTGTCATTTCTCCATTTCCAGTTATTGTCAGACTCAATCACACACGTCAGATTGACTGTCTCTCCAGTGAATACAGGACTGTTTGGTGTCAGAGTCAGTGTAGATGTGGGGAAATCTGTGAAGAAAGAAGATGGAGCTCTTTCAGTGAACTAGTCAGAAACATGATCTGATCATCTGAGTTCCTGTATTTGTGTGACACTGATGTCAAAGAGGAGAGATGTGGAGAAGAGAGAGATGATTAAGTAGGAACTTATTTATATTTCCGCTAGTAAAGGCTAATGACTGGTTAACCTGTTTCGTATTGTCGCTTTAAAAGAGACCCTTAGCTGGGATGAGGTTGTCTAATGGCAAATTATTGAAGTTAATGTGAGACGCCACAGAATACATGTTTATGAACAGAAAGTTCCCATTTGTGCAGAAATAAAGAGTCGTTGAGCAGCTACAGAAGTTCAGTGTCCATTTGTCTTTTGCACACAACACAGAGCTGACGAGCCTTCACGTAGGAAAAAGCTCCAGTCAAAAGCTCCAGTCGCCATTCATAACTCATTAGAGTCACATTTGGAGCAACAAAAGGGTGAGATGATGACATAATTTTCATTTGCAGGTGAGATAATATTGAAACTTTGCTGTGGGTCCTCTCAAAGAATATAATTATTATGTGTTGGTAACAGTTGATGAACTGTACTCTCTCTCTCACTCTCTCTCTCTCTCTCTCTCTCCCCTCAATTCTATCAGCTTTATTGGAATGACTTGTACAGTATTGCCAAAGCCCTGGTCATCACATGAGCAATGAATCTGAATAAAATAATGATTATATAACACAATAAAAATAAATCAGCCATACAGTAAATAAATGAATACATTTGTTATAAACAAGAAATAAGAAAATGATTAAGAAGATGAAAAAAAACTTTGAACATACATTCAAATGTCATGTAAAATTGAAATTTTTATTTAAAATTAAAATGCGATGCAATTTAAAGTGCAGTAAATGTATTTGTAAGTTAAAATATTAGGCTTGAGAATGCGTCATTGCGTTGAATGTGAAATTTTAATTAGTTAACCTCACAAGGCTCTGCTGTGCTATATTTAAAAGTTGTGATTATTCATGTTCAAAGCCAAAGGAACCAACCTGTGTCTGTTGTTGTGAAGAGAGTTTCAGGGCTCTTTCACACAGCTCAGGTTTTCTGCTGGTTTGTAATCTCTTTTCAGTTGTAAACGTGTTTTGTACTTTAGTGGCATCTTTCGAATAGGCAATGTAATTTGCTGTAGTTTTTGTAATTGTATAATGTGTTTGGGCCAGACTGTGCTGTAGTGTGAAAGAGCGCTCATGCAGGTTCAGCTCCTGACACTGCAGGGTTTGAGCTCGGCTCACTGCAATTTAGTGCTTATAGAATTTCAGAGCTCTTTTTGGAAACTGATTAATAAGGGGTATTGTCCTAATATTCATCTCTGCTTGAGTTGCTCTATTTACTTTTAGGATGCTCTTACAAATGTGGGTATGCAGAGTGTTGATTTCCTCTTTTTCCCATTTAGAACAATCTTAATGTAACGAGCAATTGGTTTGATTATTGCTTTCAGGATTTTCAGCTTTCAGTTCATTCTCAGCCAGTTTGAAGTTTGCTGTTGAACTTATGTTTAGTCCCAGATAAGTGTATTCATGGGTGTGTTGTAGGATTGTTTCCTGCTCTAGAGGTGTATTTGTTTTCCCTACACCTGGACCTATTTTGAAAAATCATTATTTTAGTTTTTGCTAGGTTGATTTTAAGAGCCCGTGTTTGACTGAATGTCTCTATGATGTCGAGGAGCTGCTGTAGTCCGTCTTTTGTTTTTGACAGAATGACTAAATCATCTGCAAAGAGGAGACATTTAATTTCTGTTTCAGTCATGTTGGGCCAGGAGCAGTCAAATTAATGATTTTGCTAATTTGTTTATATAAATGTTGAATAGAGTTGGACTTAACTTTATATATAACATATATACAGTTGGGCAAAAAAGTATTTAGTCAGCCACCAATTTGTGCAAGTTCTCCCACTTAAAAAGTTGAGAGGCCTGTAATTTTCATCATAGAGTTTCATCATTTCAACTATGAGAGACAAAATGAGAAAATTTTTTTCAGAAAATCACATTGTAGGATTTTTACAGAATTAATTGGTAAATTCCTCGGTAAAAAAGTATTTGGTCACCTACAAACAAGCAAGATTTCTGCTCTCACAGACCTGTAACCTTCTTTAAGATGCTCCTCTGTCCTCCACTGGTTACCTGTATTAATGGCATCTGTTTGTACTTGTTATCAGTATAAAAGACACCTTTCCACAACCTCAAACAGTCACACTCCCAAACTCCACCATGGCCAAGACCAAAGAGCGGTCAAAGGACACCAGAAACAAAATTGAAAACCTGCACCAGGCTGGGAAGACTGAAACTGCAATAGGTAAGCAGCTTGGTGTGAGAAATCAACTGTGGGGGCAATTATTAGAAAATGGAAGACATACTGATAATCTCCCTCGATCTGGGGCTCCACGCAAGATCTCACCCCGTGGGGTCAAAATGATCACAAGATCTGTGAGCAAAAATCCCAGAACCACAAGGGGGGACCTAGTGAATGACCTGCAGAGAGCTGGGATCAAAGTAACAAAGGCTACCATCAGTACCACACTGCGCCGCCAGGGACTCAAATCCTGCAATGCCAGACGTGTCCCCCTGCTTAAGCCAGTTCATGTCCAGGCCCGTCTGAAGTTTGCTAGAGAGGATTTGGATGATCCAGAAGAGGATTGGGAGATTGTCATATGGTCAGATGAAACCAAAAATAGAACTTTTTGGTAAAAACTCAACTTGTCATTTTTGGAGGAGAAAGAATGCTGAGTTGCATCCAAAGAACACCATACCTACTGTGAAGCATGGGGGTGGAAACATCATGCTTTGGGGCTGTTTTTCTGCAAAGGGACCAGCACGACTGATCCGTGTAAACGAAATAATTAATGGGGCCATGTATCGTGAGATTTTTGAGTGAAAACCTCCTTCCATCAGCAAGGGCATTGAAGATGAAACGTTGCTGGGTCTTTCAGCATGACAATGATTCCAAACACACCGCCCGGTCAACGAAGGAGTGGCTTCTTAAGAAGTATTTCAAGGTCCTGGAGTGGCCTAGTTAGTCTCCAGATCTCAACCCCATAGAAGATCTTTGGAGGGAGTTGAAAATCCATTTTGCCCAGCGACAGCCCCAAAATATTATTGCTCTAGAGGAGATCTGCATGGAGGTATGGGCCAAAATACCAGCAACAGTGTTTGAAAACCTTGTGAAGACTTACAGAAATTGTTTGACCTCTGTCATTGCCAACAAATATATTGTATATAACAAAGTATTGAGATTAATTTTGTTATTGACCAAATACTTATTTTCCACCATAATTTGCAAATAAATTCTATAAAAATCCTACAATGTGATTTTCTGTTTTTTTTTCTCATTTTGTCTCTCATAGTTGAGGTATACCTATGATGAAAATTACAGGCCTCTCTCATCTTTTTAAGTGGGAGAACTTGCACAATTGGTGGCTGACTAAATACTTTTTTGCCCCACTGTATCTAATGTTGTGCGTTAGAAAGCTTCCATGGCTGTATAGGCAATAGGAATAAGAGCTTTATTTTAGATTGGAAGTTTACACAGAGATCCTCCTAAATCCTCTCAGAGAGCTCTCGAATCAAGATGACACATTCTTTTGAAGAACAGTGATTGATTGTCCAAGAGTTTTTTCTCTCTCTCACACACACACACACCCAAACACACAAACACACACCCGTAACAAATGTATTAGAACGAGAATAAATAAATAGTCATCATAAAGAGAAATAAACAAATATTTTAGGAATCAGTAAAAAACTTTTTTTAAACAAAAAATTGTGTTGCCATTCATTGGGCAAATAACAAATAAATGAAAATAGTCAACTAAGCAATTAAATAGTCTTTATTCACAATTTTTTTTTTGTATGACCTCATTTGGTCTTGAAACAGCTTGCATTCTTGCTGGCATTGTTTTTATGTACTTTTCCAGAGTATCTGTTGTTACTGACTTCCAAATAGTTTCTAGTTATTCTCAACGACTTTTGATGAAACTTGTGTGATCTATCTTTAAATCCATTGAATGTCAACAATAATTATATTTTAGCATTATAAACACTACTGTGACTAAAGAGCTCACACATACTGGTGGATTAACCATTACAGAAATATATATTTTATTCAGTGTGGCACAAACCTTACATTGGGTGGTTGTCTAATAAATTTGATAAGCACTGTACACACACACACATAGATAGATGTTGTGTCTCTAATAAGATCGGTCACAAACATGATCCCTGCACAATATCATCTAACACTGTCATCCATTGTCTGCAACATTTCTTCCCCTCTTCATCTTTCAGCCATTTTCTCCTCTTCTAAAGAAACTTTTAAGCCTCTTAAAAGTATTCCTCCCTACTCCTAACACTTTTAAGAGTTAAGATGCTTTGTGAATAACTTTTATCTTTACTAGGATCTTCTCTTTAATTTTAAGGGGAAACGTCCACTTACTGTATCTAATAATTTTCTCTGAATTTTTTCACTAGGAGCAACTCTTTGCACTAAGAGTTTTCATGAAAACGGGCCCAGGTCTGTCAGATAGAAGCCTTTAACTGTTGTGTCGTCTGTCGTGTCTCTGTTTTTATCAGGATTATAGAGCCATGAGTTTTGTGTTTTTAAGATTACCCCTCATACTTCAAATTTAAAATACATGTTAAGATTCCTGCAATTAGTTTCACTGTTATTTGCTCTAACTGTTTTGAACACGTGTAAACAACCCATTAGCAAGTTAAAATATTATCAAATAGTATTAAATCAATTTTAAACAGAGTATAAAACAGAATTAAATTCTCAAAAGAAGAGTGACAAGTGTATTTATCAGCAGTGTGAATGTAACATCTGAGAATCTCTCGATCGGATCTGTAACCGTACATTTAGACTGAGTTTAAGAGGACAATGATATTTAACTCACCCATCACAGTGAGATAAACAGAGCTTGATTGTGATGATTTTGGTCTTTCATCTCTCTGTCCTCTACACCAGTACTGATCCTGATCAGACTCAGTAGCTCCTCTGATAGTGAGAGTGTCTCTGTTTACAGTGTAATGCTCAGACGTCTGTAACATTACACTGTCTGTGCCTTTATACCACTCATATCTCCACTCAGGTGTCCAGTCATATGTCCAGCCATATGTCTTGTCATTTCTCCATTTCCAGTTATTGTAAGACTCAATCACACACGTCAGATTGACTGTCTCTCTGCACAAGCAAACATGATATTTTACATATATAACAATAGGTGTTCGCTTCTCCCTATCCGATGGAACGATATTCCGGAAAATTTTCAAATAGAATAGCAAATTGTTTTTTCAATTGCGTTTTCAATATGTGGACGTATAAATTGTGACATAATCCAAATGCAGTTGCAAATCCTGCATTAGCGTTTGCATTTTCGCTTTCGCGAACGCACAGCTACTGCCAAATTTCAAATGAAAAAGCAAAGTCCATTTGCAATTGTATTTCCCATGTCTTAGGAGTTACGTGCCTGTCATATTTAAATAGCAATATTACCATGTCTGCTTTTTCACTCTCGCTGCGTCTCGCATGTAACCTGCCAAAACTCAAATACAATTGCAATTCCTTTTGCATTTGAATTTCCGATGTCTACACGGAAAGCTGTCAATCAATGTGAGGGGCTATACTAGGGGGCGTGTTTGTGTTGGGATGTGACGTCACTCACAGACGACCGTGCCGGATGCTCTGATCAATGGAGGTATTCGGTAAAGGCTCCGCTAAAGGCAGCTTCCAATCAGTTTTGTACCTGTGTGAACTTAGACAGACAGTGCAACCTTCTTGGCACAGTACATAATTATGTCTTTTTTACCCCAGATGTAGTGATTATCCCCTGCTAACAGCAGGAGCCACAACGGTATGCACATTAGGTCAATATTCACTATTAACCAAATGCTTTTCATCTGTCTCAGCATCTCTCACTGTTTACACTCACTTGCACTTTTAATCCGTAATAGAGAGCGTGTCCCACCTGCTTCAAGACCTTTTACCGTTTGCACTCCACTTGATTCACTTAAAAACAACAGACAAATCTACATGTATTGACTATTTGCCACCAAAATTTTTACTAATATATCTTATTGTTTCCTCCCTATCTAATACCTATGTGCACTGATAGTAGATGAGTTTGCTCTGTCGCAGGACGAACCAGCGGCGTCTCCAGTTGCGTCGAGAGAGTGTAGAGGAGCCTCCGCCCTTCTTCAGCAGCCAGCCCTGTTTGAGCGCCTCCTGTCTGCTCCTGAACCACAGAAATGTTTCATCCTTCAGCACACACCAACGACGCTTCCAGGAGTTCAACAGGCCACCTGCAACACACGTGTGATGATGACAAAGGTCATAGGTGCGTCTAGACTTCCCTTAATGAAATGCTGCAACAGGTTCAGTGTAGACAGGGTGATAAATTTTGCTAACAATCTAAGACGAAACTTTAATTTCTTAAAAAATATAACATAAAAAAAGCAAAGATAGACAATGCACCTACAGCTGAAATAAGCTACAAAAGTTTACGTTCACCTTCAAGTTAAAGGGTTCATATGATGCGATTTCAAGTTTTCCATTTTTTTTGGAGTGTTACAAGCTGATTGTGCATAAAGAAGATCTGTAAGTTGCAAAGACTAAAGTCTCAAATCCAAAGAGATTTCTTTATAAAGTTAATAGTCAGCCACACCTACCTAAAACGTCTCGTTCGAACACGCCCCCACATGTCTATGTCACTGTGTGTGAAGATTTGCATAACACTGCCCAAATATTTATTTAAAGAAAGAAGGCGTAACTTTTATTCGCGCTGTAGTATTGTTGACGCTGCAGCCATTTCGTGAAGACGCTGTGTGTTTCGTTGTGACAGCGAAAATACTTTGTTTGGCCTTCCAAAGAGTCACATTTAGGAGACTGTTACTGATCCTGGGATAGTAACTTTAGCCTAAATGTCGGCGTTCGACTCACTCAAGTACGTTTCTTTTAGCCTTTTGCCACTGATGATTCAAAAACGCGAGTTTTGAGCAGTGTAGAGAAACGCTTGTTGTTCGTCATTTCTCCGATCACAAACGCAGACAGGATTTTATGTTTACGCGGCGCACATCAATGCAACTCAACGCGTAAAAAGACAGTATAAGTATTTATAATCCGTAATTTTGTCCCCACTGGATGCAGCAAATGCCTAGTTTGTAATGGGTTTTTAATGTTTTTGTCTCGTCGCTCCGGTACAGGGCATCACATTATGGTGAGGGGCGTAACATTTCCGTCTCACCCTTGAGGTATTCGGCCAATCACAACAAACTGGATAGCTGGCCAATCACAGCACAACTCGCTTTTTCAGACCGATGAGCTTTGTTAAAATCGACGCGTTTTAGAAAGGCGGGGCATAGAGGAGAAATTATAATGTACAGTATGTGGACAATAATGTGTTTTTTTTTTTACTTTAAACCGCAAACACATTTCATTACAACAAATAGGGATTAGCTCAATTCAAAAGCACCTGGCACTATCTGAAATCCCAGCAGTCCTTCTGTACCTTGTAGTCTTGTGACAAGCATTGATCAGAGGCGTTTTTTGCTGTATGGAGGCCCAGGAGGGAGCTCTTAGCACTGGATTATAGAGCAGTGGACAGTGTTGGCCTGGAGAGCCACCCCAATAAAGAAGACATGCTTTATGACAGGCTAAACGTGCCGGCGGCACAATTTAACCGCTCAATACCTCATCTCGCCCAAATTACTTTGTGTTGACGAGCAGAAGAGAGCAATAATCAGCACAACACAAATATCACTCTTACACTGAAGAGGGCAGAGTGGTAGATACGCGGGCAACCATTTGGGTTGAGCTGACGTATCTGATGGTCATAGTGTCAGTGGTATCTGTTGAAGTCTATTGAACCGCAATAAGCTGAAGGATGAATTTTAAGATCATATACAGTAATAATATCAGTTGTCTTTTCATTGAATTGCTGAACGTGTCTGAATGTTTTCTTTCTGCAGCACACAAAACTATGGAAGCCTGTTTTTACCTGAGAATAAAAAATGAAAAGTTAATAAAAAAGAAACTGTATGAAAGTTTGAAATAATAATAATAATTTAAAAAATAAACACAGTTGTGAGATATGAAGTCGCAAATGTCAGATATTAAGTCATATTGTGGGAAAGTAGAAATTGTGAGATATTAATTCATTGTAAGGAAAAAAGTCTATATTCTGAGAAATGTAATCGTGTTTTGAGAAACGGTGACAATTCTGAGAAATTAAATCACATTTGACTTGAAATTATGTCTTGATTAGACAAAATAATCACAATTGTGAGTATAAAGTCGCAACTGTGAGAAATAATTTAATTATGAGATATAAAGCAAAAAATTTAAGAAATAAAGTCCCAATTTTGATATAAAGTCACATTAATTGTAAGTTTAAAGAGAAATAAATTTATGAGAAATAAATAATGAGATATTATGTCACATTGTAAGGAATAAAGTTGCCATTTTTAGATTAAGATCACAATTATGAGATAAAGTCACATTGAAATGAAGAGTAAAAACACACATGAAGTCTTATTGTGAGAGAAGCCTTATGTTAAGCTTCTTTAAATGACTTTTTCCCCCTCAATCTACACTCCATACACCTAATGCTCAAATAACGGTTTTAACATCTTTTCTAATTTATTGAAGATACCTAATATGCAATGCTTATCTGGGACAGTTGAAATTTAGCTCAGGCACATTCATATTGCTTGTAGATGATACTACACTTCGAGTGACGCTACCCCCGTAGCAATTCAATCGAATGGGTCTGAACATGATATTATACCAAAGACAAGCCCTGAGGTCATAACCGGCCGTAAGCTCCTAGACAGGATTGCATCAAACCACACATCTGTGGAAGAGTTCAGAAAAAATTCTGCTGCTTTGAAGGTTCATAGAAGCATGTCTCTGTTACCCTTAATGGAAGATGTTTGGAACAACCAGGACTCTTCCTAGAGCTGTCCTCCTGGCCAAACTGAGCAACTGATGGAGAAGGGCCTTTTCTAGACTGGTGACCAAGAAGCTGATGTTCACTCTAGTTGAGCTCCATGATCATTTGTGGAGATGGGAAAAACCTACAGAAGGACAAAGACCACTGCAACACTCCATCGATTTGGGTTTTATGGCGGTGTGGCAAGACTCAATCCTCTTCATCAGTGTAGACACATGGAAACACACTTGGAATTTGCAAAAAAGCATCTAAAGGTCCCTCAGACTCTGAGAAACAGGATTCTCTGGTCTGATGAACCTCAATTCCAAGCATCATGTTTGAAGAAAACCAGGCACTGCTCATCACCTGCAGAGTGCCAATCCAAAAGTAAAGTGTGCTGGTAGCAGCCTCATGCTGTGGGGCTGTTTTTTAGCGGCAGGGACTGAGGGACTCATCAGAGTAGAAGAAAATCTCAATGCACCAAAATATAGAGATAGCCTTAAAACCTAGTCCAGAGCATTCAGAACCTAAGACTGGGCAGAAGGTTCACCGTCCACCAGGACAATGACCCTAAGCACACAGCAAGAATGGCTTATAGACAACTCTGTGAATGTTCCTTGAGTGGCCCAGCCTGAGCCTGAGCTTGATCCCAATCAAATATTTCTGGAGAAACCTGAAAATGTGCATCTGCCCCCATCCAACCTGACAGAGCTTGAGAGGTGAAGAGGTGAGGAGAAGAATGGTGGATAATTGCCAAATGATGATGAGAAAAGCTTGTCGCATCATACTAAAAATACTTGAGGCTGTAAAGGTGCTTCTGCTAAGTACTGAGTACTTATGCAATGTACTTATTTCAGATTTTTTATAAATTTGCAAAGTTGTGACAGTTCTGTTTTTGCTTTGCCATTATGGTGTGTGGAGTGTAGATTGATGTGGGAAAAAATTTTATTTAAAGCAGTTTAACATAAGGCTACAACAGAACAAAACATGAAAATTACTTTTTGATACTTTCCGCAAGGCACTGTTATAATATATAACTATAGATAATATATATATAATATATATATATATATATATATATGTGTGGTGTTGGTTGTGTGGTGTGTTGTTATATAAAGTTATATAAAATTTGTAATTGTAAGATATAAAGACATACAGTAATTGTGAGAAATAAAGTCTCAATTATAAGAAATAGAAAAGTCACATTGAGAAAAATGAGAAAAAACTCATACTTCTGAGTGTAAAGACACATATAAAGTCACATTGTGAGAAATAGTCGTAATTGTGAATGTAAAATCGTATATATAGTGTCACAATATGAGATATAAAGTTACAGTTATGGGAAATGAAGTCAAAATTTGTATTACTCTGAGGCAGAAACAGACTTCCTGCACCTTGCAGGATGGCTTTATTTGAGTAGAGTTGACTGATTGTAAGCCTGTCTCTGTTTAGTCTGTAATTAAACATTACAGAGAGCTGTGGCTTGGGTGACAGGCTTGCAAATGAGCAGTTTGAATAGATCCCGTCCCCCCTCTGTCACACAGATTTAGATTTTACACAACATGCCTTAAAGGGATCCTATTATGCTTTTTCACTTTTTAAATTTTAGTCTGTGTATGTTTGGGCATTAAAAAGATCTAGAAAGATATACATCTCAAAGTCCACTCCAAAGGGAGATATTTAGTTTTTTAAAAATCCCTTTTCAAGAACTACAATGAACGGCTCGTTCGGACTACAGCGTTTGTTTTCCGGGCTTTGTGATATCACAAAGCGGCCCATTAGAATATCTTTTAAAATAATTCCCGCCTACGGAAATTGTAATGGTTGGGGAGGGGCGAGGTTGTGTTTAGAACGCTTGGTTGAGTGAGTGCATTAGACGAGACGACGAAGAAGAAGAGCTGCTGCAGAGTTAGTGCGTCAGAGAAAACGAAGAAGAATAGCTGCTGTGCTGTACATCAACATTTCAATAGATCAGTGGTTCTCAATTCCAGTCCTCGCTTACCCCCCCGCTCTGCACTTTGGTTGTTTCTCTTATTGCTTCATACTTTTGTTATATTTGACTGTAAGTGCCCTGCGAAGTGGACATTACCGGATATTCCTCCATGATTCCAGTTTGAAGGGAGCGTATATGTTCCATACAAAGGGCATTTAAGTGTGCGAGACGTGAATTTAAAATGTATTTGATTACAGAGGTATATTATGTCCCACTTCACACTTCTCATTTCGTCTGTGTGTGAAGACGCTGCAGGCACGGCGCAGTGCAATCTTGTAAATGAATCTCCAAAGTGAAGTAAAACTTCCAATTATTTCCCTGCTCAGGGATTATGGTAGCAATGGACACTGTGTAGGGAGCATGTCAATCGGAACACAGTTCATGCACTGAGCTCACTTCTAACGAGATGATCTGAATCAGGTGTGTTAACAAAGAGAGACGTGCAAAACATGCAGAGCGGGGGTACGCGAGGACTGGAATTGAGAACCGCTGGTCTAGAACAATTCTTACAAGTATAACATGACGTAGCTGGGCGCCGCGGACAGACACCGAATGGCGCCGCCGGTGTGCCTACACTCATAGAAAATAATGTATTTGAATTTTAAAGACGTGGCGCGACGCTGCGCTTCTCGTCCGGTGTGTGACCGCCTGAAACGCTGTTTTTTTTCACCTCCGTGCCCAAACGTCTTTGTTTGGGCTTCCGAAAGCGGATGATGTCAGGAAACAGTGGTTGCAATTTATTTTTTAACTCTGTTCCTGAGCATTGTAACCCCAATTTGCTATTGTGTGCTGCGCATTTTACTGAGGACAGCTTCCACAACACGAGTGAGTAGTGCCGGATTCGCCAAAAGCTTTTGTTGAAAGACGGAGCAAGGGGCGTGGCAGTACTGAAACACCGTCTAAGCTGTTCGCCAATCACAACGCACTGGGACAGCTAACCAATCACAACACATTTTGTTTTTCGGAAGGCGGACCTTCATCAAAGTCGGAACTAATCGAGCCGTTTGTGCCAGGATGGGGAGAAAGGTATTTTAATAATGTAAATTATGTGAAAAATAATGTGTTTTTCGAACCACTAAGCATGAGAGCATGTTCTAGTACAACCCCAAAACAAATTCAAGACTTTGTAAAAGAGCATAATAGGACCCCTTTAACAAAGCCGGGATTATTCAAAATATAATGTGTGAACTTTTTAATGCTCCGTTCTTGCGACAGGCTATACTGACTTATGCACAACTTAGAATCGCTGTTTTACAATGATGTACTAGAGCGTGTGCTTGCAATGTACAGGCACATGTAAAAGCTTACAGTTGTGAGGGAACATGAAGGCCTTTGCCTCTGCAATTAGACCGGTGGTGGTGTTGTGGCCTGCCCTGATGGCTTGGCTGTCTAAAACAACATGCTCCAATTAACACCCCCATAATGCGGCTGCCACAGACCCCTGCCCCTCCCTTGCCCCTTTAGAAGTGCAGAATCAAAGAGCCAGGAGGCGCACTCACCAAGGACGTAATTGGGCTGGCCTTTGACCTCCGTACCTTAAATCAGCCCGTTCGATTCTGCCCAAACACTCCCCCGTGCTAACTAGCTCTCGCACTAAACCACTCATTAGACAAAAATACACCAACACTGTGCAAGACGGACACACACATACTTGCACGGCGAGGGTTCATCATCATCATCTGCTTTTATCGTTTTTCCAAAATCAAATAGAATCAATAATCATAGTATGTATTTTTTGGGTTGTTATTTTTTAAACACGTGTATGCCTATATATGCTCCAATTAACGAGTCTTTTCCAGGACAGTAGGCCATTAAAATGGGAATATGTGTCTCTGCTGTGTGAACTGATTATCATTATATCATCCTATTCCCATGTGGTGGATTCTCCTCCGATCAGTGACTGGATTCTGAAGTGGGTCACCGTATCATTAAATTCCAGGACACAACAGGAACTTATTGGGACTCCCTTATTTGCATCGATAAGATATGTAATTAAAACCTATAATTTTGATTTCTTTGTTGCTTTTTTACATGTTACGAACAATATATACCCAACACCTGTGCAACCTACTGCTTTATTTCCACCATGATAAGAACAGCTTATTTATTTCCTCACCATCATAGGAATGGCTCTTCATTTTAGGAGATGACTACCATAAAGGATGTAGGTTGGTCTCGGGGGGGCTCTACTCTATCTATCTATCTATCATCTATCTATCTATAATCTATCTATCTATCTATTTATCTATCTGACTATTTCTATCTATCTCTCTATCTATCTATCATATATCTATCTATCAATCTATCTATCTATAATCTATCTATCTGTCTGTCTGTCTGTTTCTGTCTGTCTATCTATCTATCTATAATCTATCTATCTATCTATCTATCTCTCTATCTATCTATAATCTATCTATCTATCTATCTATCTATCTATATCTATCTATCTATCTATCTATCTATAATCTATCTATCATCTATCTATCTCTAATCTATCATCTATCTATAATCTATCTATCTATCATCTATCTATATATCTGTCTATCTGTCTATCTATATATCTATCTATCATCTATATCTATCTATCTATCGATCTGTCTTCTATCTAATCATCTAAATCTATCTATCTATCTATCTAATCTATCTATCTATCTCTCTATAATCATCTATCTATCTATCTATCTATCTATCCATCTATCTATCTATCTATCTTTCTGACTATTTCTATCTATCTATCTAGCTATCTATCTCTCTATCTATCTATCTATCTTATCTATCTATCTTATCTATCTTATCTATCTATCTTATCTATCTATCTATCTGTCTGTCTGTGTGTCTGTCTATCTATCTATCTATCGTATCTATCTATCATCTATCTGTCGTCCTGTCTGTCTGTCTCTATCTATAGGTCTGGTGTCTGTCTGTCTCTGTCTACCTTTCGCTATCTCTACTCTATCTATCTATCGATCGGTCTATCTATCCTATCTATCTATCTTCGTCGTCTCTATCTATCTATCTGTCTAATCATCTATCTATCTACTATCTATCTATCTATCTTCTATCTATCTGTCTGGCAGTCTGGCTTCGTCTGTCTCTATCTAATGTCTGGGTCTGTCCTGTGCGCTTCTACCTTTCCTGTCTCTTCTATCTATCTATCTATCTATCGATTCTATTCTATCTGTCTGTCTGTCGTCTGTCTGTCTGTCCTGTCTGTCTGTCTGTCTGCTATCTATCTGTCTGTCTGTCTGTCTTTCTTTTTTTCTGTCTGTCTGTCTTTCTGTCTGCCTGTCTGTCTGTCTGTCTCTATCTATCTATCTATCTATCTATCGATCATCTATCTGCTAGCTGTCATGTCTGTCTCTTATCTATATGTCTTGCCGGTCGTTCTCTTTCTACCTTTCTGTTATATCTATCCACTATTTCTTACTATCTATTCGATCTATCTATCGGTCTGTCTGTCTGTCTCTATCTCTATCTATCTATTGTCTGTCTGTCTGTCTGTCTGCCTGTCTGTCCTCTATCTATCTATCTATCTATCTGTCTGGCTGTCTGTCTGTCCGGCTCTAGCTATATGGTCTGTCGGTCTGTCTCGGCTAGCTGTCTGTCTTTTCTCTTCTGTCCTGTCTTCTGTCGTCTCTATCTATCTATCCTATCTACTATTTGTCTGTCTGTCGCTATCTATTCTGTCTTGCTGTCTATCTATCTGGCTGTCTGTCTCTGTCTGGCGCTAGCTATCTACTATCTCTCTATCTATCTGTCTGGTCTGTCTCTATATCTGGTCGGGCTGTCTTCGTCTGGCTCTGTCCTATCTTGTCTGGCTGTCTACTCTATCTATCTATCTGTCTGTCTGTCTGTCTCTATCTATGTCTGTGTCTGTCTGTCTGTCTGTCTATCTATCGTCTTGTCTGTCTGTGTCTATCTATCATCTGTCTATCTATCTTCTGTCTGCTGTCCTTT